>JAQQZZ010070147.1:0-22042 GCA_030265115.1 Mopalia vespertina | reverse complement strand
ATTGTTTTCAAGTCTTTTCTTATCTTAAAAAAAAAAAACAAATAATTACAATTCATAACCCTGTTACTAAACTCCAAAGCCAGTGTATATTTATTTAAACTTTAACCTATTATAATAGATTCGTTAAATAACTTTCTCTATTCTCAAACAAAAGTATTGAACTGAAACATATGAAAATTTTACTTTGCAGCCAAGGAATACTGGCAGGGTGGTGATGTTGAGTGGCGTAAGGGGAGGGGTGGGGGAGCGATGTAAGATAAGACATATTTTCTCTCCACAAAAAAAACGCAAAGTGTTTTTTTCAAACTGCCCGCGACATCAAAAGGTTATAAACAGAAGTGATTGATATCCGGAAATGAAAATGTTAACTGGACGTAAAAACACAAACTTTCACATAAAACTTGGGCGATATTCAGAAATGCTAGACGTATAAACATGTCAGCAGGTCTCATGTGTTCTACCGTATAACACGGGAAGTGAATGGATAATTGACACCATTGTTTACGGTATATTGCCAAACGGAAAGAAAACACACGCGACATAAGAATATAAAAAAAAGTGTGAACGACAATCGCTTTGGGTTCGCAAAAACTTTGTTCGAAACACTTTGATATATAGTATGAGAAAATATACAGGTATCATTATCTAATGACTTCGAAATGAAACGAAGAAAAAAAATAAAATGAAATCAGGAACGCCCCTGCTAGATATCAGTTAGTTCAAACAGTCAATTCAGGGGGATGGGTTATTTTTAATTCGAGACTCTTTCTATTGTCAGCCTCTGTAGCTCAGTCAGTAGAGTGTTGGGTCTGTAACCCAAAGGCCCCGGGTTCGAATCCCCGTGGAGGCAAGCACATGTTTCTCTCATTTCTTCAAAATATATTTATTTTTTTGAAATATCATTTATAGCTATATATATATTTAGAAAGTACTTCAGCCGGTAGAGTGTTGGGTCTGTAACCCAAAGGTCCCGGGTTCGAATCCCGGTGGAGGCAAGCAAATGTTTCTCTTTTCGTTTTATCGAGTAATTTCTAAGAATAGATTTTTGGTAAGATTTTGAGGTCCATATACAGGCAATCTGTCCGTTATTTGTTTGTTTGAATAGAATTTTACGCCATAGTCCTGTACTTTAAGTTGTTTCGATTATGAGATGAGGCGCTCTCTTACAATCCGTAGACATTCAGTTGACAGGGTGATCTACGTGGTAGGCACTGTTGGCGATATGCTTGATAACTAGAATAAATAAGAGCTGTTAACTTTTATGCGTCGTCTAAATTATTTTAAGTTTACCGTTTAGTGGTGTGTTAGTTTGCTTCCATGCAATAGAAGAGAAACATTTTTTCTAATTTTAAATCAGCTCTCGCCAATTAACGGTAAATTTATCGCGGAGACTCTTATTTTCATAGACGTACTGTTGGTTTAAATGTATCCACTTTCTAAACATTCTGGAGATTTGATTGACCGTAAAATTTACCAGGTCAGTTTCAAAAGCGATTTCCTTTCTGGCATTCATCTTTACCGCAAGTTAAACAGCTCCTTTGTATAGATACACCAAATGTTAATCTCCAAGACGACGTTAACGCGTTTCGTATAGCGTCCGCGGATAAAATCGAGATTGCGCTTGGCTTTTTATCTATATCGGAATTTTTTCTTTGCCACCCGATGTGGCGAAATTCCGTGAACTCTGTAACGACAACAGCTTTCCCTTTTCAACACTGACCTTTCCTTGAGACTTTATCTTAATGATTTGGAGATTTCTGTCTCGCCGATGTAACACGAGATTCACGTATGTCACGAGATTAGAGGGGCACCCGCTCGAATAACACAATTTATTCCGATCTTTAAGAGTTCCCTGCGGCAAAACGTCCCCAATCAAATCAATTCCCTTCACTCAGTTCTGATAAGGTTTCTCGTTACGAATATGTTGAAATAGCAAGAAGCTCTACGGAGTCTAATAAACCCTATAGCCTGAACAAATGGATTCACTCTAAACACATGTCATGTGATTTTATTATATTTGCCTGCTAAGAGGTAGGCGGTGTTGATATATACACAAAATATTACACAGAATCCTTGCGGTTTTTGGCGGGTCCTGAAAAATAGTAGATTTGCATCTACAACCAATATATGCTTGTTATGTCTTCTCTCGTTGCGAAGACTTCTAAATTCTTGTTAATAAACCATCAACTAAATGTCCAAATATTTACTACAATAACGTTGTATGTTGTATAAATAATACAGAGGGAGTGGAGATCATATAGGCCTGTGGCATGTTTATACAGAATATCTGGTAACTTTATTGTGTTACGAAAGAGGAGTTCGCATATCTGCTCCCAAAAAACTCAAAGCAGCTTTGTGTGCTTCGCAAACATTTATACTACAGATATACACACCTGTACACGTTCAATTTCTTGTTTTATTCCAGAAATGTTTAAAAGTATGGAATAATGAAAACATGTCTTTTAAATTTGAAGAACATATATATATGAATAATTTTTGTGTTTATTTTTAGAAAGTGAAGATTAACAGTATTTTCGTTATTTTGGGATAACACTTTCTTAGTTTGAACGGATTCCAGTACAGAAAACTGCTGGCGATTCGGTGCCTAGCTCTGAGGGTCGTGGGTTCGATTCCAGGACGGGTTTCAACCTAAAAAAAATCTGAACTGGAATCGGTTCAAACTAAGAAAGTGTTAACCCAAAATAACGAAAATACTGTTAATCTTCACTTTTTAAAAAAAAACACAAAAATTATTCATTGCTTTCAGCTTTGGGAGCTGTGTCACTCGCCTATCAGAGGGGTAGTGAATGTCCGCTATCTAGACTCCAGCTGACTAATCCCTTATTTTGTAGAAGGCCGGGTGGCTGAGTGGTCTAGGTGGTTCGATTCCCCGACTTTCAGCCTGCAAAATTTTCTGAACTGGAATCGGTTCAAACTAAGAAAGTTTTATCCCAAAATAACGAAAATAACATAAATATAGTACGTAAAACGTTAACTGCAATATAATAGTTAAACAAGAACATTTGTACTGTAAATTTATAAACCGAAATTATCACATTGTACACTTTGTGTGTACTACACAAGAATGGTTACTGTTTTGCATATAAAAATCATCGTGTAAAATCTGTTAATTGAGGTTTGGTTACAGTGAAGCTGGTACGAAATTGAAAGATGGACGTGAAGACATTCTCAGAAAGGTTTTGAACCGTCCAATGCGGATTGTGAAAGGGAACGTCCCGTTGTCGTGGTGCTTCCAGAACTAAAGAGGAACAAAAGCAGATCTGTTTGTAATGTCTTTGTATTGTCCTGTTACTGTCATGTATTTGTCCCGTCTTGTCTTTGTTTCTTGCAAATGGCTTCCAGGGTGGTTTCCTTCGCTCATTGGATCGGCACGCCGTCATGTGATTTAAATAACATAAAGTACGGCGTTTAACCCCAATCAAAGAAACAAATTCAACCGTCCAATGGAACTGCCTTCATTACCGTTCTACAACTATAAAAACTTCCCGATTGAAGTTTGGGCTTACTCAATCATCACAGGGTGGAATAACACAGTTAAATAGTTAACCCTAACAATTTATAGGAATAAGTATACAGCGTTTTAATTGTGATTGGAGCTATACGAACCGACTTTTCTTTACAAGGCTATGTTGGGTTTAACCACATATTTAAAAATATGGATGTATGCTTTTTTACGTAAGAAAGGCTAAAAATGTTCGATTTGTTAATTTAAAAAAAAAAATAACATTGAAGATATGATTGTTAGGACAGAAGCTATAAAATTAATTGGCAGTGAAAGAGTGTTATAAAAACGAGTACCTGCGCAAAAATATCAAATGATTTCTTACTATAAATACGTTCGAAAAACAAAAGAACTTCATCTAGGTCTTGTTTTACTACGCATGTGTACCTAACGTTGGACTGCAGAGAATCACGGGAATATACTTCATATAAACAAACATCTTGTGAATTCCGGGAATATCAATGTATATGATTTGACTGACAGACGGGGTGCGTATGTTTGGACACTTTATCGTGCAATTCCTTCTCCGTTCGTGATTTCGCGTAACATGAACGACATACCGCACCATGGCAAGTCTGCCTCGTTAGATATGACGTCATTTTTAGTGCCAGATTTGTATAGTTGGAAAAGAAAATATTATCTCGTTGCCTAGAAAAAAAATCGTTAGTTATTAAGGGTTTCTGGGACAAGTGATTAAATCTTGAATAAAATGCCATCCTATTTGATATTGGAAAGGAACGGTAACAGATTGATCCAGCATAGATTAGCTTGACTTCTGTATTGACTGGGTAAAAGGACATGCGCTATTCAATTATGCACCCTCTATGCTCTTTAATCTGTCTCGATGTATTAACATAAATTGAATTTCCACCGTTAAGTTTCACATAGTAGAGTATAGCGACAACTCCATACAATGATTAACAATTCATGTTGACTATATTTCGATTGATTTGGAGTTGTTACCATAATTTAGTTTAAAAATATGTCCCTACAAATTAGAGTTTTGTCCATTGGCGTTGTCTCCAATCGTTATTCTAATCTTGGAGAATCAAAGAATTACTACTTTCGTTGAGACTTTGAATCGGCCCCCAAACATTAGGCATCGCTGTGTGCAGTTTGTCAGTCTAAGTTAAACGGCTTTTTTTGCTCTCTCACTGCCTTAAAGGTCGTTTTTCTATTTTACTTGTAAATCAAGTGGAAGTTAAAAACTTTCATATACATTAATCAGCCCACTTTTGAGTGGATATATAGTACTACGACAACACGAACAGAAATGTAGATACATGTTCAATCGATGCCAGAGAGCCCTTTTCTTGGCCCATCTTCTTCCCACTGAAGATGGATCAGTACTATACAGGCCCTTCTGGCTGTATCAACGTTATATCTCAGCTTATATTAACACAAAATACACATTTATAGGTACACAGTAAATTAAAAAATTCATGAGGAAACTGTAATTAAATACACTTTCGTAGACGTCCCTTGGAAATCGAGCCGCACATAATGAATAATGAAACATTTTACATAGGTTCAATACAATCAATACAGTCAAACAAAAATAAAAACTACAAAATGTCAAAAACGGCGCGGACAATTTACCTTCGCTATTAAAAATACAGTTTATAAAAAGATAACAATGAAAGAAAATGACTTAACAATTCATGTTGAAACTTAACAGTCATCTGACACACACATTTAACCAATTATATTATATTGGGAAACTCTCATTTGACAGTCTTTCAAATAAATATTGTAAAGCTCATGTTATAATAATGCAACAGGCATTTTACACGTGCGCCTATAAACTTTGATGTGCATACCATGGTGTAACAAAACAACCCTTGAACGTCAGATTAACAGGATACAATGCAGTCTAAATAAAATAAAAATTGGGTTATCCCAGAGAAACAACACATCAAAATTGGATGTAAAAACGAAAAATTCATTATACATGTGCTTATTTAAAAATATATATTACATAAGTAAACCGGGTTTCTTAAACAAAAAAAATACATTGTACGTTTAAAAGCCGGATTATACGGCATCTACTGCTGGCGATCCGGTGCCTAACTCTGAGGGTCGTGGGTTCGATTCCCGGACGGGTTTCAACCTATACAAAAATTTCAGAACTAGAATCTGTTTAAACTTAAACATTGTTATCCCAAAAAGAAGAAAAATATATTGCATTTAGTTATATACAATATAATTTGTGAATGATAAACGACGGTTCGCCCTAAAAAAAATTGCATAGCCTTTTGTTTCAACCAGACAATGTAAGAATATGATTGGCGCAGAGTCGTTCAGTGATATTAGGTCTTCATTGCGATACATTCGTTATACCACGGGTTAACGTGGGATACGACTTGCTATTAGTGTTGAGAAAGTAAGTATTTCTAAGAGCACGTTGAATAAATGGACAAAACAACCCCTTCTCAACAAAATTTCCGGATATATCCCACGTAAAACCGTGGTAAACTTTTATGTCACTTTCTACATGTGAATAAACACAATCGAAAGTTTATAAAGTAGAAGTATGCTATGTCATATCATTAGTGTCTGATAATGTTTTGAATTTTCAACTCCTTATAAAGCAAAAGTATTTCCTGTTCAAATCAACATATTTCCCAATCAGGAGAACGCTGATGTCAAGTTCACTGGCATTATATCCGTAACGTTACCAAACAAATTGATATCTATGTAGGGTGGGAGAAAAATAACCATACGGCATAGTATTCCTAAACCAAACAAGAGCAGACAAATGAAGCACACAGAAGCGCGCAGTAAGTACAACTTCCGCCAATACTTCGTTTTCTCTTTCAGCTTCTCTTCAATTTTCTGTTGTCTTGTCACTTTCGGTTTAGAGATTGTCGCGCCATAACTTCCGGTCTTCTTCGGGGAGGCTGGAGAAAGCATCGACAGTCTTTCGTTCACCTCATCGATCAATTTAGCTGGATAATTGAAGAGAACCGCAGCATTAAATGAGTGATTGATTGATTGATTGATTGATGGATTGACTGATGGATTGACTGATGGATTGATTGATTGACTTATTGATTGAGTAACCAGCAATAAAATATAGTAAAAAATGTATTATTTTTTTTTCAAAATGAAACTTGCAATGTAACCAATACTTACTGTTAGCGGGTATGTCTTGAATCAAATCAATATTAGTTTCATCTACCGTAGAGATCTGTCGACTCAAGGTAGCGGTCACTTTAGCTCTTATTTGAGCCTGCAATAAAATAAAATCCACTTGATAGATAGCCTGGAGAGTGGCATGATTATTTGACGCAAGAAATAAAATTTGACTACCAGAAACAAGCAATGACGTTTAATAAAATTTTCGTTTTTTAAATAAAACAATTTGAAAATGTTATAAAACGAAATAATCTTCCTGCTTAACTGATTCTTGCACTGAAAGTGTTGATAATAACCATTATTTTAACAAAGAAAACAAAGGAACTTTGTTTTCGACATTTTACTTTGCGACATTTTCTGCGAGCAGTCAAACGTGATCATTGCTGCCATGTAACCAAGGCGTCACGTGAAACAATAAAGTAGTGCCACGCGCCATACATTGGTGAACATTCTAAAAGAGAGATCAAATCATTCTCCCTTTTGTCGAGAATGTAATCGTAAGTTATTGATGGGCCATATAATTTGACATTATCAGCTGACATCTTTGTCAAGGGATGACTCTTTTATTACCGAAAGAAGCGGAAAGTTGAGTTGACTCAGTGATACGGTAACATATATTGTTTGTATTTATCTCCCACTAAAAGTCTCTGGGTTGAATCGTTACTACAGTGTTTCTCTCGACTAGTTTTGGAATCGTTTGGAGTGTGTGACCCACTTTTGGGAATACACAGCAACTAACGGAGGATTGGAAGGTAGTTTCCTGTTGCCCTTGTGCTCTCAGAGCTAAGGGGCAACATGAAGCAGATCTGTCTGTGATGTCGTTGTATTGCGTCCTGTGGTTGTCCTATCTTTGTTTGTTGTCAATGTCGTCTCCTTCATCCATTGGGCAGGCACGCCGTCATGTGAATGAAATAACCTTAAGAACGGGGTTAAACCCCAACAAACAAACACAAGACTGCTTCGTGAAATCGGCCCAGGCCCTAGGCTCACATGTTCATATTGGGTAATACACCTCACTACTCTACCGAAGCCAGCTAGAGGAGATCAACATGCCACTAACTAGATACCGTACTATACTCACTGTCACCAGAATAAATAGGCTTACCTTATCCGACTCCAGATCCCAGTCTATTTTATAAATAATGACGAATAAAGACGTCGAGTTAATCATAAGTCCAATAACGAGACCCCACCAAAAACCTGCCAATAAGACAAAAATAAAAACTTTACTGTCAAATTTTCACTGATTGATTGACTGACTGATTGAATAGTGTAACATCGTGGTCGAGCCCATTGCACATACATGATGGTAACCAACAGTAAAAAGCCCAAATCTTAAACACAACCGCGAAGGTGGGTTTATGAGGGACCATCCCGGGTTTGTGCCGTATTAAGTGAGGCAGACTGAGAAATGGACAATCCATCGTTATATAAGTGAGTACGACAATTAACTCCAATCAATCAAACAAAGCAGATTGGGGATCGCTAAATATTTATACCCTCACGACAACAATATATTCCTCCACAGCTGACAACAGGAAATAAGTACTATCACGAATCCTTTCTTTTTAGCTTCGGATTAAAGGCACCTTTGTCGAGGATTGTCAGAAAAGGGTATAATTTTGAACAGCCAATTAAAATCCTCTATCAGCCGTTTCTAATCTAAATATTCATACAGACTTTGATTGGTTTTCAAACAGCAAGTTAAACAACCACGACTTTAGACAAACGGCAAATAACTGCAGTCTGAAACGCCCCAAGTGACCCTGTTTTGGTCATCCTCCGCAACAACTACGACTATTTTCAGCGGGTTAAAATAAAAGGATTTATATGTATAAGGCCGCTGATCAGTGAGCTTGAACAAACATATATTTGTAAACATTAATACAGTTATACCATATAACCGCCATTTGTAAAACATACTTCCAAAAGTAATTCACTTCAGAGATGATGCGCTATATAATTATATTTTTATAAATTAAAAATACTGAACCATATACTCCACTCGGATATAAATAAACGTTGTAGAGATACAAACTTACAAAATTTGTTCCATTTTTTTTTAAAATTTTATTACGCATTTCAACATTTTATGCGGCTTGAGTTTTTTCGTAACTAGATAAAAAAAGAGATCCGTCGCCTGCTTTCCTGGAAAGAACGTTATGATGCCGGTTAATCCCGAAGTTGCAATCTGTGTTGAAAAGCTAGATGGTACTTGATGGTTACAGATAGTGTTGATTGCATTCAACGTTATATTACTTTTCGGCTTTCACTTCATTAAATTTTAACACTTCCCTCCTAGTGGGGTAAACAATTATCTTCAAATGTATAGATAAAATAGTCAAACCGGAAGTTAGTTCCAAGTTACCCAAAGGGGAAATAACCCATATTACAAAAACGATTTTACAACTACGAGTTTGTTCCCTTGGTATGCATGTCCCCTGCACTTCTGATTGAAAAAAGGGCAGAGTAATCGATCGATAAAGCCTATGGACGAAAACCAATAATTCATATTTTATAATCCGAAATCATTAACTTCCAACTAAACTTTCGCAAGTCTCAGTCTGTCTATTGTATAAGACATTCGAATCGTTTAAAAAAATGTCTTTCTCTTAAAACCAATCCTTCGGTGACTAGCTATCAAAAGGGTCACAAACATAATCCGTTTTATTCTTTTGCTAAAAACATTAAATTTTGTTATGAATTATTATTACTCATAATATTTTGACGTAGTCATCTGTTTGTTCCTGAAATAATAGCCCAAAGACTTAAAACTGATAGTTTTCGATTGCCAGCTTTTAATAATAATAATAATGAATAGCATTTCTATAGCGCAGTTCTTCAATCAATGAACTCAATGCTTTTCTGTTGGTAAGACCATCGTCGAGGGGTTTGTGACAGAACGGAATCGAAACGAAATATACTTCATGTACGTTAGATTGTCCGTAATCTTAAAGTGTAGGTATACCCCCTCCTATCTTATCCAATAAATTATACTGTACAACTACACAACTCCTTTGTTTTGGAAGGAATATTGTTTCCGTTTATGTGTGCAGCAAATATACAAATATAATCATCATATATTATATCAGAAGACTATCAAGCAGAAGTATGAAACCAGCCATTACCCAGTCTCAACGCGTTGTGACTAGGCCAGCGCTGATTGATGAAAAAAACGCCCTCTAGAGAGAAATAGAGAACCCTCAAAGAAAATGAATTGGATGTGGAATCATGGGTAAATCATGCTAAAGCTGAATGGCGTATATATTTCTACCACTTGGCATATATTAAATTTTACCCATAAGGCGTCAGTAGATTCTGACGTTTACACTGCGCGATATGAACGAGGTACCCATTTCTTGCGCAATGAGTCATATTGCATAATGAAAATCCTCTGAAAGTCACAATGCGGTTGAGACTGGATAATGGCTGGTTTCATACTTCTGCTTGATACACTTCCGATTAAATATATAACTCTCCATTATATCAAAAACAAACAGATACCGTTTATAAATTCTGACAGGCTACCAATACGTCGCATAGCCTA
The DNA here is from genome assembly GCA_030265115.1 of Mopalia vespertina. NCBI lineage: Eukaryota > Metazoa > Mollusca > Polyplacophora > Chitonida > Mopaliidae > Mopalia > Mopalia vespertina. Next base: position 11,834 of record JAQQZZ010070147.1, on the reverse strand, counting down.
TCGTTAAATCACTGGTGTTGAAATAATATTTTTGATTATTATGACAGTCTTCCGTTTATATCTGCGATAAAATCCAGAGATAAAGAAATTGTTAAATAAAACCCTCTCTCTCTGCTGTCGTAACGTCATAACTCGAATACGCCGTAATCCTTGTCAGCAACTCGCAGTCGATCTAGAATTCGACCGAGTCACTGGGACTTGCTAGGTCAAATCTAGGTTAGAAACATCTTTGTGCAATCGGTTAAAATCTATCTATATATACAAAGGTCCCGGGTTCGAATCCCGGTGGAGGCAAGCAAATTTTTCTCACTTCATTAATTCAAAATATATATATAATCAACGAGTACCTGCGGCTCCGGTGCTAGTCAAGAACATCAAAGGTATACCGATAGGAAGGCCGAATACAAAATAACTAATAAAAGAGGTAATCCCTCCAACTGCTTGATTTCCTGTTCCTCGGATGATACCCGAGCAAATGTTCTGAAAACAAAAAAGAATTATAAAATACACGTTGATTCAATATTTCGGTTTATTTTAAAACCATTTTCAAGAATACCGTGCATTGAGCTGCAATATAACAATGCAAATAGTTATGTTAGGTATTCTAAATTACATACTTGGCTTATTTGCATTGCTACATGTTAAGATCTGGTATTTTATTAGAATTTGAGAAGTTTACAAAACAAGCTTGCACTAGTGTACGAAAACGATTTACAGTGTAGAGTTGATGCACGTTTTCATGGTATTTTTTTGTTGTTCATTTATATCATATGAAATACCAAATTGCAATAAATATATAAAATCTGTATTATATAAAGGATCATATATATCTTGAACAGGAGATGATTCGTAGGTTTTAATTAATCGAAAAGTTTAGAAAAAAGAAAAAACCATACCATTACACTACTAAATGTTTGCGTAATTTTGATTGTTTACACAGAAATTGTCTATGCATATATCTGCTTAAACATGTACATTTACACTACACAATAATTAGTTTAAATTATTCATACATTAGAACCTTTTAAAATATATGTATTATGTTTCTAAAAAGTAATCACACTAGCACATGGATGTCGATTTATTAAAACTGATGAATCATGACAACTTCCAAAGACAAAACTCTGTAATCTGTTCAAACTAAGAAAGTGCTATCCCAAAATAACGGGGGAAAAATGACAATATATACATATATAAATATCAATATAGCAAAATGATATGATGGCAATAAACAAAGAAGAGTAACCCTGACAAGGGATGTCGACATTCAGAGGAAATAAACACCGACTAACATTGCAAAATTCTATTTCATTTACTTTTACGTTAGGGTGCAAAGAACTGAAATTAATAAAGGTTGAATTACATACCCTTGTTGCACCGAAGAAAGAAAATATCGCCAAGATTGGTAGCATATCGGAAGCCATCTTAACCACGTCACTGAAAAAAAGAAATCGTTTAAGATCACCCATTGCCTAACAATAAGTATCCAGACGACATGAGAAGTAGGCACCTAAAGGCCTATGCTGCTACGCCTACTACTCCCAGAAACATGATATGACATTTGTAGCTTTATACAATGATAAATATACAAGGCAGACAATAAGCCTTTGTCAACAAACGAAAATTTACCAGGATTTGATTCGTTTGACTGTGGTTTAACGTCGTTTCTCAAGAGTATTTCATTATATGACAATATACCAGGATTTTAAGAGTCTATCAGATATGTTACCTGTAAGGTCGGTCTGTTTTAGACAGACCCTTTGAATGGATGCAAACTAAAGACAATTACAATAGCAACTTTTGGCACCATTGGATCATTGTGTTTGTTTGGGATTATACCTCATAACCAAGGGTAAAAAAAACCTATGATAACCGTAGTCGCCTCCTATGATTCACCTGTCACGTAGTCGCCTCCTATGATTCACCTGTCACGTAGTCGCTTCCTATGATTCACTTGTCACGTAGTCGCCTCCTATGATTCATCTGTCACGTAGTCGCCTCCTATGATTCACCCGTCACGTGGTCGCCTCATATGGGTCACCTGTCACGTAGTCGCCTCCTAGGATTCACCTGTCACGCAGTCGCCTCCTAGGATTCACGTGTCACGTAGTCGCCTCCTATAATTCATCTGTCACGTAGTCGCCTCCTATGATTCACCGGTCACGTAGTCGCTTCCTGTGATTCACCTGTCACGTAGTCGCCTCCTATGATTCACCTGTCACGTAGTCGCGTCCTATGATTCACCTGCCACGTAGTCGCCTCATATGGGTCAACTGTCACGTAGTCGCCTCCTATGACTCACCTGTCACGTAGTCGCCTCCTATGCTTCACCTGTCACGTAGTCGCCTCTTATGGTTCACATGTCACGTAGTCGCTTCCTGTGATTCACCTGTCACGTAGTGGCCTCCTTTGATTCACCTGTCACGTAGTCGCGTCCTATGATGCACCTGCCACGTAGTCGCCTCATATGGGTCACCTGTCACGTAGTCGCCTCCTATGACTTACCTGTCACGTAGTCGCCTCCTATGGTTCACCTGTCACGTAGTCGCCACCTATGATTCACCTGTCACATAGTCGCCTCCTATGATTCATCTGTCACGTGGTCGCCTTGTATGATTCACCTGTCACGTAGTCGCTTCATTTGATTCACCTGTTACGTAGTCGCCTCTAATGATTCACCTGTCACGTAGTCGCCTCTTATGCTTCACCTGTCACGTAGTCGCCTCTTATGGATCACCTGTCACGTAGTCGCCACCCATAATTCACCTGTCACGTATTCGCCTCCCATGATTCACCTGTCACGTAGTCGCCTCCTATGATTCACCTGTCACGTAATCGCCTCCTATGATTTACCTGTCACGTAGACGCCTCCTATGATTCACCTGTCACGTAGTCGCCTCCCATGATTCACCTGTCACGTAGTCGTATTCTATGATTCACCTGTCACGTAGTCGTACCTTATGATTCACCTGTCACGTAGTCGTATCCTATGATTCACCTGTCACGTAGTCGCCTCTTATGCTTCACATGTCACGTAGTCGCCTCTTATGGTTCACCTGTCACGTAGTCGCCACTATGATTCACCTGTCACGTAGTCGCCTCCTATGGTTCACCTGTCACGTAGTCGCCACTATGATTCACCTGTCACGTAGTCGCCTCCTATTGTTCACCTGTCACGTAGCCGCCACCTATGATTAACCTGTCACGTAGTCGCCTCCTATGATTAACCTGTAACGTAGTCGCCTCCCATGATTCACCTGCCACGTAGTCGTATTCTACGATTCACCTGTCACGTAGTCGTATCTTATGATTCACCTGTCACGTAGTCGTATCCTATGATTCCCTGTCACGTAGTCGCGTCCTATGATTAACCTGTCACGTAGTCGCCTCATATGGGTTACCTGTCACGTAGTCGCCTCCTAGGAATCACCTATCACGTAGTCGCCTCCTATGACTCACCTGTCACGTAGTCGCCCCCTATGCTTCACCTGTCACGTAGTCGTTTCCTATGGTTCATTTGTCACGTAATCGCCACCTATGATTCACCTGTCACGTAGTCGCCTCCTATGATTCACCTGTCACGTAGTCGATTCCTATGATTCACATGTCACGTAGTCGCAACCTATGATTAACCTGTCACGTAGTCACCTCCTATGATTCATCTGTTACATAGTCGCCTCCTATGATTCACCTGTCACGTAGTCGCTTCCTTTGATTCACCTGTTACGTAGTCGCCTCTAATGATTCACCTGTCATGTAGTCGCTTCTTATGCTTCACCTGTCACGTAGTCGCCTCTTATGGTTCACCTGTCACGTAGTCGCCACCCATGATTCACCTGTCGCGTAGTCGCCTCCCATGATTCACCTGTTAAGTAGACGCCTCCTATGATTCACCTGTCACGTAGTCGCCTCCCATGATTCACCTGCCACGTAGTCGTATTCTATGATTCATCTGTCACGTAGTCGTATCTTATGATTCACCTGTCACGTAGTCGTATCCTATGATTTCCTGTCACGTAGTCGCCTCCTATGATTCACCTGTCACGTAGTCGCCTCATATGGGTTACCTGTCACGTAGTCGCCTCCTAGGAATCACCTTTCACGTAGTCGCCTCCTATGCTTCACCTGTCACGTACTCGCTGTTATGGTTCACCTGTCACGTAGTCGCCACCTGTGATTCACCTGTCACGTAGTCGCTTCCTATGATTCACCTGTCACGTAATCGCCTCCTATGATTCACCTGTCACGTAGTCGCCTCTTATGCTTCACCTGTCACGTAGTCGCCTCTTATGCTTCACCTGTCACGTAGTCGCCACTATGATTCACCTGTCACGTAGTCGCCTCCCATGATTCACCTGTCAAGTAGTCTCCTCCTATGATTCACCTATCACGTAGTCGTATTCTATGAATCACCTGTCACGTAGTCGTATCCTATGATTCCCCGTCATGTAGTCGCCTCCTATAATTCACCTGTCACGTAGTCGCCTCCTATGGTTCACCTGTCACGTAGTCGTATCCTATGATTCACCTGCCACGTAGTCGCCTCCTATGATTCACCGGCTTCGGAGACTCTAACCAGCGAGCCGTATATTGCAGGAGGATCAGTAGATAGCGCGACACGCTACACACTGAGAGCCCTTGGCCATGGTGAGTAACGATCTCTGTTTGCAAAAGTGCACCAGGTATAAATTGTATGAAGTTTGTGAATCATGGGCAAATGCGTAAAATACTGACCCAATAAATTAAAACAAAAGGCTTAATAACAGAACAAATGAAAATCAGTGACATAATTAATAACAGAACGATCGACAGGATGATTGACAGGAAAATAACAAATGTAATGTTAAATAAAATGACATAAAGACTGGGGGAATAAATTGATTAAAACACGACGAATGAAAAAGGCGACAAACTTAATGTATTAACGGCTAAATAAGTGAAATAATATAAGAAATCCTATATACGGCGGGATTAACGACAGGTTAAATGGTTTAAAGACGGGATTGACGACAGGTTAAATGGTTTAAAGACGGGATTAACGACAGGTTAAATGGTTTAAAGACGGGTTTAAAGACGGGATTGACGACAGGTTAAACGGTTTAAAGACGGGATTAACGACAGCTTAAATGGTTTAAAGACGGGATTAACGACAGGTTAAATGGTTTAAAGAAACAATCATCAACTGAACACAAGACAAGACACACTGAATGATAGAAATGACATGGATACAGCAGCTTGCTGATACTCACGGGTCGCTGGTAAAAAGATAAGGTATGTAGGATCTGAAGGCCATGGTAATTACCGCAGTGAACAGCGCGATACACCCTGAAACAGATTCACATCACATGACTCAGTCTGGTTACTTAAACGGTCGGAAACAAAACAAAAAAAGGAGTCTAGATACATAAACTTTACACAGCAGTTCCTTAAAGTGATGTCCTAATTGTGCGGAGAGGCTTGATTATATTTGTAAATCCATTTGTTCTGTTTTAAATATACACCCTTATAAATAATGGTTCTTTTGGTGTTCTTTAGAAAAGAGGGTGGTTCTATATGGAATAATCACGTCAAAAACGGTTCTTTGATATCAGAAAGGGAGAAATACTTGGCATAGCTGATGTGAGGGTTCCATACAGAACCATAAAGGGTTCTACTAGAGCCATTACGGAAGAGCCTTAAAGGGTTCCATTAGAGCCGTATTTTTCTAAAAATGTATGGTGATCTGTCCATGCCATTCATGATGTACATCTATCAAATGGAGGCAAGCACATTTTTCTCTCTTCATTTATTAAAAATATCAAATGAAATCGTCACAAAAATACAATGTATCTGATTCCACGACAATCGTCGGGAAAAGATGTTGGTGATAATTTATTTAATAATAATAAACGTTATGGCATGGAGAGTCCGCCATACAATCAAATAACAAAATGGGCGGGAAGAAGACAATGCATGGCAGCTGGGCTTCTGTTTGTGTATTACGTGTTATACCAACCGCTGCTTCATCAGGTCGTGTTTTACAGAGATAACTATTAAGTTCTTTTACACTAAATTCATGTATCCAATTAGCTTATGTTATCATATTGCCGCTGTAAACAACCAAGGACAAGACAAGACAATCACGGGACGCAATACAGAAACATCACAAACAGATCGGCTACATGTTGTTCCTTATCTCTAAGAGCACCAGGGCAATACGAAGCTCGCCTCCGAACAACCGCGTGTGCACGCAGAAACTGGATTTGTGAAGTGGTTATGCAGCAACCACCAATGTAATAAATGTAATAACTTTTTAACATCTCATATCTTCATCCAAAATCATCAATATACGTCTTCAGAACAATAAATCATTTAAAAATAACCAACTTTACACAAAAGATTTCGATTTTAGCCTTACAATTTTGAAAATTATTATATAAGTGGTTGAAATCAACACATATGCATTTTCAACCACTAATATAAGACGTTTTTCAACATATCATATTTAATCAAATATTATGTATATACGTCTTCAGAACAGTAAATGAATTAAAAATAACCAATTTTACACAAAACATTTGGATTTTCCCATAAAATTTGAAGATAATTACATTGGTGGTTGAAGTCAACACACATGTATTTTCAACCACTATTGTAAAAAAAATGTTTAACACGGCATTAATTTTGTCACGTGATATTTTGTTATAGATCGAAAAATGTTACGTTTACACGAACCATGGATGTATAGCATGCTATATAGATGAGTTTTTATGTTAAAAGCGATGTTAAGAAAAAAATCAAGAATCTTTGAAAAAAAAGTTGAAATTTTTTGTCCACATCCGGTTACTTTTAACCCATATATTGTTATGAAGGTGCATATAGATTAACTTTTTTAAAAAACGAGATGTTAAAAACGTTATAACATTAGTGAATTGTATAAGATTAGCGGTTGCTTCATGGCTATCTGTAGGTGCTATATTTGATAGTAATCCAGACAAACTCAATCCCAATATGTACTCTGAAATATGTTTTAAAATCTGGAAATAACACTGATCAGGTATAATTAAAATAAACAGCTTTATAATGGAAATGCAATAAATAATGTTATTGTTAGAAAGAAAGAAAACACAAATCAGTTTACCAATGGAAATATTATGCATTATTTTACTTCTACTAACATAACTCGTTGTACCGCTGGTAAAATAAACATACGACATTGAATCGACGGTAGGAACTTAACTCCTGTTAATTGGCAATTAAAAAAAGCCATTTTAGCCCTATGCAAATAACAAATATATAGAAGTCCTTCTGAAAAATGATAACGTTTATGATCTCCGAAGCCTGATGTGCTACTTCTTAGTTTAATACACGAAGTAGTCCACTAGCATATATTCACATATAGAATGTACACCACAAATGGCAAATGTTAAATCGATTTACCGTTGCCAACAAGACACACTCGTTTAACTACAGAGCTGTGTTCATAACTTACATGCTACGCAGAATGATACCCTTGCAGCGGTGATGGCATATAGTGGCTTCTGTGCCCCCAGATATCTCCCCGAGCGATAAGCCGCGGCAGACCCAATTCCTATCGAGAGCTAAAGGTATAAAACAACACATAAACTATTATTTTTCGGAAGAAAAAATTTTTTTTTAAAGAAAGTTTGAATTAATATTAACGCCTGTAATATAAAGTGTGTTGCCCTGCTAGCCAGCAACCTGGTGGAGACAACCTATATTTTCTTTTTCTACAATAATAATTTAAAGTGTCAAAAACGTTAGGCAGCTATGTGAGACATCAGAGCTACAATGTGTGATTTGTGCGCATTTTTCTTGCTCCACTTTTGTAAAGTAAAATATGTCTAGGGTAGAATAACAGTTCCGAATAACTAAACTTAATCCTTGAGATGCTTAAAACCAAGCGGCTTAGAGTCCAATCCCTTACATACATGTAACAAGAAAAATCAAATTTAGTTTCTTTCTCAGGTCATTGTTGCTCCTAAAGTGTTGTTCTCTCAAGGTCATTCTGATCTCGTGAACATGAACATGAATTAGACTATATGTTTATATACATTGCATCTGGGATTACAATATACAGGGATATGTAACATCAAGCTTTAACAATGAATTACCGATGAAATCACGAACTCTCTCGCAAAGCGCGGGAACTTACGAGATGCTATACCGGTCTGCAAGCGAAGAAGGCAGTGGCGTTGAACGAAAATTACATGATTTCACTCTTTAATATTTCCATTTTACAGCTGCTTTCAGAAACAAGAAGACTTAAGAACATATATCGACTATCTTTAATTCCGTAGAAAGTAGTAACATAACTCGGAGTAAGTGCATTTGGGTCAAAAAAATATCTAATGTTGGACTAGAAAAACCTTGTATTCACGGACAAATAAAATGGCGGCCGATTGAAGGAAGAGAAGCGATCGGGGCTCTAAAACCGCTTTGGTGTCTAAAACCGCTAAGGCAGTTTTCCATTCACCCCCTTGTCAAACTTGTTAATCCGTCAAAGAGATGTAAATGCTCGTCAAGTTTAGTTTACAATTCCGATAAATTAATATTTGGGTTACTTTTTTAGGCTACTAAAACCGCGAAAATAGTATATTTTGATATTTTTGGTTTATTTTTGACCAAGTCATTGGGGGCGTGAATGGATTCAATTATACTTGTTTTTCCGCCTAACCCACATTGAATATCATTTGAGAAGAAGTTAATGCTCGTTCTTATATATTCACATTCCGTATATGTCAAATATTTATATGTTTTTGTGGACCTTTACTACAACCACAAAATAGTGAAGGAGGGAAACTCTCATGAGCTTTCTATGTCACAGTAATGCACATGCGCATTGACAACTGTCAAGCTCACCAGTTTTCCGGAATCTTTACGGGAACGGACGAATGAGAACAATACCGAGTACCTGATTTTATGTGGACTGGGCCTGCATAAGGCCAAGCTTCATATCCCTGTATATTGTAATCCCAGATTGTATATACACACACAACATAAAGGAGCGAAAAAATAAAAGATAAATCAATAAAAATAAAGTGCATGTAAAATATAATAACCAACAATAAATACAAATTCTGGCTAAATATCGAATAAGCTACTTGTCAAATATGTCCAGCACTAGTTCATATAGAATAAATGCTGTGCATAAAATCAGTAGAGTATGCCTATATGTAAAATACAGCTTACAATAATACTGATACAAAGGGAACTATTCAAAACAGATTCTGTCAGACACATTTCAAATATGATCGGGATCGGATATGTTAAAATAGGGTAATTTAACTGTTTATATAAACACTATGTAAAATATAACAATGCCTTAATTAATACGGATTAGATAAGGGTTTTTTCTCTATTATGTTAGATAGATTGTTCTGTCATGCGACAATTACTGCGATGATATGCATCTATCCATGTAAACTTGACAAAGTTTTTTAAGATATGTTCTTGATGGGTTTATATATATTTTGAATAAATGAAGAGAGAAAAATTTGCTTGCCTCCACCGGCATTCGAACCCGGGTCATTTGGGCTACAGGCCCAACACCCTCTATTCATTAATTCAAAATATACATATTTTATTGATTTTTTTAAAATATGATTTAGCCACTCTATATTCCTATATTAACACAATGAAGAGGGTCTGAGGAATTCTGATCGGAATGTAGGCTGTTGTACTGTGTTTGTGGTAATATCATGTCAAACGGTTAGACGATGTATTGGCTTCGTTTTACAGTATAAGTGAAAAATCGTGTGTGAAATAAATTTTAAAAAATGGGTATAGCTCTTAATCTTTAAGAGGCTATACAGTTTATCCTGCTAAAGATGTCGAGATGGTCACCTGGAAATAGTTTTTTTTTTCATGTTAATTTAGGTCAGTTTCACCTGTCACATAGAAGTTGATGATGGTCAACAATGCGAAATGTTCGATGATTTATGATCAAACCTCATCACCACACTGGTTTGGTCTGCAATGTTTGAATGCCCCAATGCTTTACAACGCTTTACTTGAAACTACAACGTACTAAGTTAAGATGTTTAGCATATCGCCTAGCCACGCTACTTGAGTCTTCCTCACCTTTACAAATAAGCGAACACTACACTGACTCACCTTGATTGAAACCATTCCGACTTCTTCCTTGAACACTTGTGGGTGTTAGATCGACCCATAATACGACCACTTGACGTCCATTTTCACGTCAAAATCAATAATTTGTCAGCAGTATAATCTACACATTTTTGATCTAATTAAATTGTCTTCTCCATTTGAGAACGAGATTTTGCGGGACATGCCTGGGCATCTCCCTTGTTGGAGCCGTCCCTCGGTGAGTGTCAAACAAACAGGACAGAATGTGTTTTGGGGAGGCAAGAGGCCATACAGATTCAATGCTATTTTTTATTCAGAGGCATGTTTTATTTCTAAAGGTCTCGTACGGCTTACCGTCGTATCTATATTGACTGTATTATACAAGTCTACATAAGATACGTATTCGCGTCTACATATCGCCAGGAGTTCATATTCGTCTATCTGGAATTTATATCCAAAATTCATGTGATTTTGTTTCTCTTAGATTGAAAATAAAACGCCCGTAGCTTATACATGACCCCAAATCAGACAGAAAACATCTAGCTGTGCGGCTTCATAGATCTGAGTTATCATTCTCGTCGTACATTGGAGGATATCTCGCGTGATCAGGTGGTCTCTCAATATACCAGAAAACCTGGATTGGAATCTATAGACATGCAAAGTCTTGTTTGGAGTTACTTTATACACCGCTGAAGATCGACAACCTAAGGTAACGTCATCAAAAAGGATGTCACTTGTCGAACAGCATACAAGCTGCGATATAGAGAGGTTAGTTGTTGTATAAATATTTTGGCTATAAAGTCAATTTAATAAGTTGATTGATCGATTGATTGATTGACTTGTTTGGTTGACTAATTCAATTGACTGATTCATTTGATAGATTAACGTATTATTTATTTATGTGTGTTGATTTATTGGAAGGCTGTTTTTGAGCAATCCATCTCTCAATCCGTTTTTCTCTATGACGTCATCATTACCAGCTTATAGGTTATAGATATGAAGGGAGGAATTATGATAGAACCACACTGGTATCTTGTATATTATAATTATCTTGTATATTATAATTATAACCGGAAGTTTGCATGGTAGGCCCACGCTGGTATCTTGTATATTATAATTATGATCCGACAGTGGCATGGACGTAGACCTACACTCTTATCTTACAGGCCATAGTTATGACCAGAAAATAGCAAGTTATGTCTAAACTGTTATGAACTTATTAAACTCACCGCTGAGTAAAATCCCCACATGGTCATGAGTATACTTGAAGCCCCGAGTTCTGTAGCCCCAAGAACACCTGATGAAAATAAAGTAAAGAGATTGTTTTCTTTTTTTTTGTTGTCATAATCCAATTTTGTTTTTACTTTTCACCCAACAGCCGATGTTCAGTGGTTAGCGTGTCGGATTACTGATCTACTGTCGCCCGTCGGTGTACTGCTCGCAGGTTCCAGCGGGTAGTTGGAGGAAGCTTCCTGTTGTCCTGGTGCTTTCTGAGTTAAAGAGGAACAGGAAGCCGATATGTTTGTGATGTCTTTGTATTGTCATGTATTTATCCTGTGATGTTGTTGTTTGTTGTCAGTGGTGTCGGGGGTAGTTTCCTTCACCTATTTGGGCTGGCATGCCGTCATGTCAATGAAATAACCTTAAGTACGACGTTAAACCCCAATCAAACAAACAGCAACGACGGGTTTTTTTTTTACAGTCACTTCTTGGATTTTCACCGTATTTTATTATGGCAGAGT
>JAQQZZ010070136.1:0-22042 GCA_030265115.1 Mopalia vespertina | reverse complement strand
TCTGCCCGGAGAGTCAAATTGGGTAGTAGGTTTGAATCCCGCGGACCTAATGTACGTTGGTACGCCAGCAACCAGCGAGAGGTTATGTGTAAGTAACACTTTGCCAAAAAGCTTATCGTTCACATTAGGAGTACTTTATTAGGGCGTAGGCCTACACTTTGAACACTTGGCTATTTTCTCTGGGTCTTCTCTCGATAAGGGTTTTAAGGGTATCCACACTGGTTTTACTTAGTAACAAACAAACATTACTTTTCAGTCAAAACACGTTAACACAATTAAATAAGTTCAAATAACCTAAAAACAGCGTAAACTCCAAGATAACAATCCGCAATCAGTGTCAAACTCTGTTTCCACGCAGTTACTATAGATAACAACAAATAATCCGCTTAGCAAATTGTTCCCGGATTATGGCGGCAACTAACACATTACTATATTTATTAAAGTTTAAACGATTCTACAGCTATGTGGTGAGGTTAAAACAACCTGGATTATGTAGGAAATCTAGCTCAGTATTTACGTGGCGTTGAACACAATCTACGATTTTTTTTTAATGAAACTAGTCTCCAAACAGTGAAAGATAAATCCAACATTGTAACATTATATAGAAAAAAACAGTTCAGGGCCCAATGAAAAACTTCTGATCTTCTAGGCATTCAGACTTCAGACTATTGCTTCCCTGTAGCAGTGTAGTTAATCTTTTGGAATATATATATTTTGTTGTAGAGAAAGAAACATTTGCTCGCCTATATACAGAACAAAGTTATTATGATAATCGTTGTCCAGTCACTTGATTCTATACTATGTTCATGAAATTAAAACTTATAATAAAATGATAGCATTTGCGACGTGTAAGATTCCCATCTACCTTTTATGCCAAACTTCGTTACGCATTCGTACCTAATCATAATAAACTAAAACAGCGGGTTGCCTTTTAATCATTATAATTAACCCGCGACACTCTTTAGATCTTTTGATATGTTTTTTGGGGTGTTTTTATAACTATAAATAACAGCAGACTCTATCTTATGAATCTGATCCCGCCCTGCAAGTGTTAACGCCCTTTGTATACATTTAAATGTAATGTCGTATAGTTTGGTCTGTTTTCTGTATGAACTATTCATCTTTCCTATCTGTTTGCTTGGAGTTTAACATCGCACTCAAAGGCATTTCACTTATAGGACGACGGACTGATATTATTTACTTAAATATGATGGAACCTCTGGAGGAAACATCGCAAAACCAACTCCCGGAGTCCCCTCCCTCACATAGCCCGAGGCCGACTGAGAGACTAGAACCTGTAAACGGTACATTGGTGAGAGAACAGTAGACCGACCCGCTAACCTCGTCTATCGTGAAGAGGAACGTATGTTAACAAGTCTTCATCTGCTCATTGTAAAGGTGGCTAAATGAAAGAAACATGTAATATATAAAACGACTAAAATACTCGGCTTAACCCCAATTACCTGAAACAATTTTGTAAAATTTTAGCTCTTTACAGCGAGGTTACTTTTCATTCCTTTGTTTGTTGGGGCTTTTACGAAGTAATTCCATCCGTTTGCTTTCGGATTATGGTTGCTTATCCATTTGCTGAAAGGAACTCACATTCGCACAGGATGGGAACCGAATTGTGACGAGGTATTGCAATTTTATATGTATTATACGGAGGTCAGTACTGCAAAGTCAGTAAACATCGCTGAAAGACACTTCAAACAAATCTGGTTCATGTGTGTCGCCCATGAGCCCAACAAGTCAAGGCAACTACTGGTTCATGTGTGTCGCCCATGAACCCACCACATCACGGCAACCACTGGTTCATGTGTGTCGCCCATGAACCCATCAAGTCATAGCAACCACTGGTTCATGTGTGTCGCCCATGAACCCATCAAGTCATAGCAACCACTGATTCATGTGTGTCGCCAATGAACCCAACACGTCACGGCAACCACTGATTCATGTGTGTCGTCAATGAACCCAACACGTCACGGCAACCACTGGTTCATGTGTGTCGCCCATGAACCCACCACGTCACGACAAACACTGGTTCATGTGTGTCGCCCATGAACCCACCACGCCACGGCAACCACTGGTTCATGTATCTCGCCCATTAACCCAACACGTCACGGAAACCACTGATTCATGTGTGTCGCCCATGAACCCAACACGTCAAGGCAACCACTGATTCATGTGTGTCGCCCATGAACCCAACACGTCACGGCAACCACAGGTTCATGTGTGTCGCCCATGAACCCAACACGTCACGGCAACCACTGGTTCATGTGTGTCGCCCATTAACCCAACACGTCAAGGCAACCACTGATTCATGTGTGTCGCCCATGAACCCACCACATCACGGTATCGATTGATTCATGTGTGTCGCCCATGAACCCAGCACGTCACGGAAACCACTGATTGATGTGTGTCACCCATGAACCCACAATATCACGGCAACCACTGATTCATGTGTGTCGCCCATTAACCTAACACGTCACGGCAACCACTGGTTCATGTGTGTCGCCCATGAACCCAACACGTCACGGCAACCACTGATTCATGTGTGTCGCCCATGAACCCAACACGTTACGGCAACCACTGGTTTATGTGTGTCGCCCATTAACCCAATACGTCACGGCAACCACTGATTCATGTATGTCGCCCATGAACCCACCACATCACGGCATCGATTGATTCATGTGTGTCGCCCATTAACCCAACACGTCACGACAACCACTGATTCATGTGTATCACCCATGAACCCACCACCTCACGGCAACCACTGATTCATGTGTGTCGCCCATGAATCCAACACGTCACGGCAACCAGTGGTTCATGTGTGTCGCCCATTAACCCAACACGTCACGGCAACCACTGATTCATGTGTGTCGCCCATGAACCCACCACATCACGGCAACCACTGATTCATGTGTGTCGCCCATGAACCCACCACATCACGGCAACCACTGATTCATGTGTGTTGCCCATGAACCCAACACATCACGGCAACCACTGATTCATGTGTGTTGCCCATGAACCCACCACGTCAAGTCAACCACTGATTCATGTGTGTTGCCCATGAACCCAACACGTCACGGAAACCACTGATTGATGTGTGTCGCACATTAACCTAACATGTCACGGCAACCACTGATTCATGTGTGTCGCCCATGAACCCACCACATCAAGGCAACCACTGATTCATATGTGTCGCCCATGAACCCACCACATCACGGCAACGACTGATTCATGTGTGTCGCCCATGAACCCACCACATCACGGCAACCACTGATTAATATGTGTTGCCCATGAACCCAACACGTCAAGGCAACCACTGGTTCATGTGTGTCGCCCATGAACTCAACACGTCAAGGCAACCACTGGTACATGTGTGTCGCCCATGAACCCAACACGTCACGACAACCACTGATTAATATGTGTCGCACATGAACCCAACACGTCAAGGCAACTATGCAGTGGTACATGTGTGTCGCCCACGAACTCAACACGTCACGGCAACCACTGATTCATGTGTGTCGCCCATGAACCCAACACGTCACGGCAACCACTGATTCATGTGTATCGCCCATGAATTCAACACGTCAAGGCAACCACTGGTTCATGTTTGTCGCCCATGAACCCAACACGTCACGGAAACCACTGGTACATGTGTGTCGCCCATTAACCCAACACGTCACGGCAACCACTGATTCATGTGTATCGCCCATGAACTCAACACGTTAAGGCAACCACTGATTCATGTGTGTCGCCCATGATCCCACCACGTCACGGCAACCACCTACTTGAACTAAAATATTTTAACTTGAATTGTTTGTTTTGAAATGTTTTGATTCTCAAGTCTTCACTCAGTGACTCGTAATTGTATGAAATCAAATCCCTGTCAGTGTGATAATAGACATTAAGTATAGTATCGACTGTAAAGGACATAAACATATGAAACATTGTAATAAGAAATCTGCAATAATTTTTGTTAAAGGCTGTTCACAAGTCCGTTATTTATTTAAACCTGGGTGCCTTTGAGACAATTTTCCTCAAGACAAAACTTGGCGATCTCGTGAGACTTCTTTTATATGTGTCGAGACAAAACACCGAATTCAGTTAAACCTATTTGAACACCGGACTAAAGTGCTAAATACGGATTCAACCGAATAAAAGCGGAATTTACCGAGCACATAAACTTGACCTACATCCTATGAGATTGTTGATATAAACCCCACGATATCTCTAAAAAATCCTACAATCTGGGCACGATGTGTAACTATATAACAAGTTTCATGCAAATGATCAGACATCAATTATGAAATACTGTTTAAAACAGGAGTTCAAACGAATGAGGGGGCATATATGGCCAAGTCATCAAAAGACAAATCGTAAGCCCACCGTCTGGTACAGTGGTATGGATAATTTTCGATCTGAATGCAGAGAAAATATTGAAATATGTTAAATGATTTTGTTCTGTTAAGGAAATAATCGGGATTTTTGCATGAAATCAGGGAGATTGGAATCGCAGGATTAAACTGTTAAAACAAAACCAGTCCTATCCACATATCAGTTAAAAATCCATGCCAATACTAGCAGCAGAGTTTTGTATCTCAAATAGACTATCGTACAATAAAGCCTTATTTCTCATGGCGATACCAGTGTGATTTAAATTTGTCAATCTGGATTTACACTGTCCAGCTTAAGGCTATTTGTGGGTTGGTGTATTGTATCGTTATCTCTGTAGATGGAATCTGTATATCAACACCAAGATAAACTAGAGCGGACCTTTCATTATTAGATTAAATTCAATCCACATATCTCTAGTAAATCAATCCATATATATCTAGTGTGATTGATTAAATTCAACCCACATAACACTAGTGTGATTGTTTAAATTCAATCCACATATCTCTAGTGCGATTTATTAAATTCAATCCACATATCTCTAGTGCGATTGATTAAATTCAATCCACATATCTCTAGTGCGATTGATTAAATTCAATCCACATATCTCTAGTGCGATTGATTAACTTCAATCCACATATCTCTAGTGTGATTGATTAAATTCAATCCACATATCTCTAGTGCGATTGATTAAATTCAATCCACATAGCTCTAGTGCGATTAATTAAATTCAATCCACATATCTCTAGTGCGATTGATTAAATTCAATCCATATATCTCTAGTGTGATTGATTAAACTCAATCCACATATCTCTAGTGTGATTGATTCTGAAGATAGTTTTGATTAATGACTACGATAATCATTTAAAGAAGCCCATAGAAGACCAAGTATTCGCAGAGTTTTAGTTCTTTTTTCTGTTACATATAGATCCATTTTTCTATGTATACAGTTGAAAAGGATTTGAATGGTAATTGACTCTTTTCGGAATTTAAGGCAGCATCCTGAGACTGTTGTAAGTCGACTACCGACCACTCAGTTATCAAGCCTTTATCGGCGAACGAAGCGAAACTAGTATAAACATTACTTTGTGAAAGGACACAAAACTTATTTGAAGGTATTCTCCTTTTACTCAATCAACAGGAAGAAGAAATTCTGTCGGAGGATTTGCACATGCACACTAATTAATAAACCCTTCTTCAAAATCTCGACACATCGTTAAACACCTGTGATGAAATACACCTTAAATAAGGATCATTACGCCGTGAAAGTTGGGGTTATTTGGCTCATATCACGGTACCAGGACCGGTTTCGGGAAACAAATCCAGACTAAAGTCACAACCCATAGTTACAACCCTAAATTGCAATTTCCAATTTGGCACTTTTTTGTAATGATACTTTTGATATTGAAATATATACGGAACTGAGTTCAAAAGTAATTGATACATGTGTATATACAGAACTTCTCTTAAATGATTGGTTAAATCGACCTCATCCCTATATGCCACTGGCAATCCATTGAGCAAAACATGTACGGCAAAGTATGCAAATTAACAGACACCAGTATCAAATTTGCTTCATGAAACCCCTTATCGAAGCGGGCACACAGGTAATACAGCTTCATGATTCCCCTCATCTGAGAGCGCACACAGGTAATACAGCTTCATGAATCCCATTATCTGACAGGGCATACAGGTAATACGGCTTCAGGATTCCCCTTATCTGAGAGCGCACACAGGTAATACAGCTTCAGGAATCCCATTATAGAAGCGATCGAGCACACGGGAATTACAGCCCCACTGTTTTCAGAAAACACGTGGCTCTTACCAGGACTTAAACCACTTCACTATTTTAATGAACAAAAGCAGAGAACTATCCATATGCACGAGATACTTTATTGTGGAATTTGTAAAATAGCATCTTTATGATACCTTTAGGCTTACAGTAGTTAAAAATGGAAGTCTTACAATAAATCAACACGTACATGTGTTCTAATAATATAAAAATAAAAACAATATTTTAACTCTAAAGAAAGATCAGTTAAAACCAAAGATCAGTAACAATACTATACGTTATAAATAAAATTACGATTCGAAACGAAAGTACAATAAATAGATTAAAAGTTAACTTCCCAGAGTATAACCTGGTTATGTTTTCGTTCACTCCAATGAGTTCTGACTTGACGTATTTTACTATTCGACTTTAAAATTGCAGACGTACAGCCCTTTCTATCGGCATTTGCTTACACAATCTCCTTCTACCAAAGTGGATGTTTGCGTATATGTAACTAAATGAAACCGAAACTATGCCAAATGTATCTTTAAAAAATAAAAAGGACAAAATTTAGCTTAAAAGTTTATTGACTGCAATTAGCCGTTTAAAAGAAATCATGTTAAGATTTTTTGTAATTGTATCATAATCCCCCAGAGCCATTTTATCATAAAGGTGTGCTTAATCAACCATCATGCATTCGGCTCACTGAAGTGTTCTTATATCACATAAGTTACTTTTTATTCTTCCTAGAAATGTCTGAAAATAGAAATTTAATCCAGGAATAATATGTTTTAAATAAAAAGCCGTGACCACGGTAGTAACATTATGATGCCCTTTTTGGATTCACGACATTTTTATCTTTTTAATGATTAGCCACGGATATAAAGTCAGACGTGAGTTTAGGGGTCACATGGTTGTAGTCCATACAACAGATACAGATTTGTGTATAAATGTTGTAAATACTTAGGCTTAATACCAGGGGAAATGACTTCCAGAGAAGACAAAATAGCTATTAGAAACTGACAGTTATGGATGGTCCCGTTTCCAGAAACCGCCATTAAATCGAAGCTCATATCGGAAGATAACATGCATTAGGACAACTTGTGCTAACAGCACAAGTTGATAATTCTTGGTCCGTAGATATTGTATAATCCTTCTTATTTCTCAAAGAGAGCTTATATATCTGAAGCGAATAAGTAGCAAAATTTATAGTAAAATATCACATTTCAAGTTTCGACATTCATTTTATCATTCACTAAATAAACCTGATATGTCAAGCGAAATACTAAAATCTTAACAAGAAACCGCCACTCAATATAATATTTGTCATTGCCACTGTTGTGTAGATGCCTTCGATTTTTTGGCGCTAAAGGAAGTTCACATAATGTAAAACATATAAGGAACAAATCTACCCGTTGAAGCGTCACAGCGTCGTCAAACAAGGGTAGATAACTTTGACAATGAAAGCGAGTGGCCACCAGGGGGAGTCCTTGATGGAGTCACTTTTAATGGCGACAAACTTGAAGATAATTTATAGTCTGAATTATGGATATCGTTCTTTTTCGGTGAATTTTTCAAAATTCCTGATTTCTTTTTTTCACAATGTTTAGGAATATCAGAAGAACTGCGAAAATGTGTATGTTTATCACTGTTTTCCACTGGATTACCGGTACACAAGTCTGATGAAAATTCACATGTTTGTAATTCTTTACGTTGGTGCAGTGTATTAAAACTGTGTCTTTGTGTGCGAACAAAACTGTTTGCTTTTGACTGCGATTGAAACAATTTCAAAATATCTGCCGAAGTAGCAAACACTGGACGACCTTGCACATTAGTGTCGTTCTTTTCACTTATTGGATTTTTATCATCACTTTGTTTACCTTTAGTCATTGCTTTCATACGATCATAAATTTGTGAGGAAGAACAAAACTCTAAATTCCTGTTTGTCCTCGAAATATCTACCTCACTCTTCCAAAGTCCACGAGAATTGCACAGGTTATCAAGAGGCGCCGCGACACTGTGTCGGTGGTACCCTTGTTTAATATCCCCTTGTGTATCTCTAAGAATACCAGGTCTTTGGTTATCCCATGTAACACTTACACCATTGGGGTTTGAGCGTAAATTGCACTGACTACTAAATTTTTTCGAGTCTTCAAACGGTCTTGTGACTTGAATGTTTTGAGACATAGAATCACAAAAAGGTATTTTGGCTGCTGTTGTGTGAGCGGTTGACCGTTCTCCCAGATGGGATGTATCAGTCAACTGGGGCTGTACGGTCAATGCAACAGATGGTTGCCGTTCACCAGAATAACTCTTCGGCCTTGGGTTGCTCTGTTTTAGAACCGGTTTTGGCCGTAATTCAACTCTGATCACCGGTTTAGATTGGGGAGCATGTTTAGCATTTTCCTCGTCTAACCAACGCACGGTTCTTTCCGATTTCGACCTGTGATGTGTCCTCATTGGAGAGCTAAGATCACAATTCTCTTCTGCAGTTGAGCCTTTTGAATTCTTTTCACTACCGCTACTTGCTGTCGAGGACTCATTCTCTGTCTCCTCGTCAATAATGGCCAGTTCCATGAGTTTCTGCTGTAAACTGTTAGTATCACCATGTACCTCTGGTTCTTTCTTAGTTCGTCTCGCTGTGAACTGGATCTTTCGAAAGTTTGCAATTCGACCTTTAGGAATAAGTTCAATGTGTCTTTTCATAGCTGCTGGTGTTAACTTGGAATGTGTTTGACGGGAAATTGGGTCAGCGTCTCCTGAATATAAGGACGACAGACTACTAGACAGTGGAGTAGACATTGAATTTGTAGTGCTGCCACGACTGTCGGTACCATAACCCTCGTCAAGTATCGAATCCAACTCATCTGTACTAGCAGTTCTAGAAATGTCAGTGATTTTTACATCATTATTTCCTGATTCAGAAAACTCACTATTTACTACCATCTCATTAACAGGATTGTTATTTACTTTCCCTTTATGCGTTTCATATTCTTGCCTGCTGCGTTCAATGTTAGCTTCATTTCGTTTAGCTTCAGCTGACGTCATCATAATCATCGTATCCCCAGATGACCCACTTTTGTCACTTATAGTATCGGAGATGTCCAAGGGGTCTGCGTGACACCAAAACTTGTTGGGGTTAATATGTTTCAAAGGGGGTGACAGAAGTGAGTTTTCTGAACGCGGGGTCAAGGTCATTCCTCTAGAATCTTCTTGACTCCAGATCTGATCATGTAAAGTGACGTTCATTCTAGTTAGTGGTCGTGGTTCGTGATGATCATCGCCTCTCAGGTTCACGTAATCGGAAGAACTTTTCAAATCGGATATCGGACCATCCATGTTCACATAATCCGGAGATGTTCGATCAGAGGAAACAGTTTGATTAAAATTCACATAATCACAGTTCTTGTTTAATCCATAGTGAGTTATTGATGTTTGTGGTTGGTGAGGTTTTTTGGGAGATTCCATCTTCACGTAATCAGAATTGCCAGCCAAAGAATTGTCTGAGAAAGTTTGAGATTTTCGCCATTCCTGTATCCTTAAGGAAGTAGCCTTTGGCATGTTTGCGTAGTTATTTTGACACTTTAAAATACGTTCTGGCGACAGTTTGTTAGGCGAGTGCTTCTCTTCTTTTGAAGAGGAAGAATCGCTGTGCTTGCCTTTGAGTTGCAGTGATTGCCAAATAAAGTTCTTCAATTGACCAAGGGTACCCGTATCTCCTTTGGTTTGCATTGTGCATGTCTAGTTGTATGTACCAAAACTATTCTCATTGGGTCTATGCTCGCCAGCAATCTCGCATCGGAGCAGAATGTCAAAACATCCGGAATGGAATAAATACAATAATGTTGTGATGACGGCTGGATTACAAAGCCTAACTCCTATCAGAAATTTACATCAACATATATTCCAAAGATTTTTGTCACAATACTCGCGCAAATGCACAGAACAGAAAGAGTCAGTTACTTCCAGTAACTCCTGAGTATGTATGGGTTCAGTCCATGGGGTTACAGTCACAAATCCTCTTAGCGTAAAATCTTAAAACAGAAATCTCTTCACATAAACTCACACCTCTGGAAGTTTAAAAAAATACGCAATAGCCTGTCACACATCCAGTTAAAACTACAATTCGTTGCATACAGTAAATGTATGTTTTTTAATTCAGAAACATTGTAGTAGATAGAAACACTATAATGCTGTCCACACGTACACTGCCACGGTACTGTCCCATTCAGTGGTGGTAAAATATTCCAGGGTTAATTATCCACAACAGCCTCTCCTGAGCGCAAACAATATTTTACGTCTGTGTATGAAAACTGTCACAAAAGAGGGAGAGAGTATGATATCCACGACTGTTTCCACTAGCAGGTAGGAACTCTACTGATGTACAGGTCTGACTGGGCCAAACTTCTCGCCTGGGTGAGCCTCACACCGCCAGGGGGTATCAGTGAAGGAATGTGGTCTCCTCGCTACGACCATGTCGTCTGCTCACGGCCTAAGTTAATCACTCCTTCAAGCACCTACTGTAAATGGCGCTGTCAACAAAATCAAAACAAAACAGAAGGTTAGACGAAAATCATAAAGCCACATTCTGACAAATTGTCTAAATATCGGAATAAACACTATTCAAACTCTTGAAACTGTTAACTACATCAGAGTTGATATATACATTTTTTTTTAAAATTCAATTTGAGACGCCGCAAAAAGCAAACCAAATTCACTAGATGCGATTACTAACAGTCAGGCTGTTTTCTTTCGCAACATCCACAGTGTTTGCCTGTAACATGTGTAAGCTAGCAAACAATGCTTGGTGTAATACTACAGTGGGACTATACAACGACAGCGGTTACAGTAAGTCAAATGTTCGTTCTGGACACATTCTTTAAAAGTAAAGGGCATAGGGTAACGATAGACACCACATAGTTACACACATTGATATATAGTTAATATTCCGCCAAGGTAACACTGCTTTTCCTGGTCCTGGTACCTGACAGATACAGCAAGGCAAGCAAAATTCTTCACATAACCCACACAAAGCATAAGCAGTTTTCTTCACAACAAATCACGAAATGAAAGCAGTACGTTTCATCCCTTTAGCTAATGCCTTTATGTAACAGAATATCATATCCCACGTTGAAGTCAGTTCCCGGGTTATCACGTACATATATCACCAATACCAGAGGCAGCATAATCATCCTCCACATGTCGATCTTTTCTTGTATTTTACAGACATGATGGCTTCTTTTTAAAACTTTTCAACTTAATTTAATTTTATCGCCATTTATCAAGGTCACTGGTATACTCAAAACAAGTCACCGACATAAAGATTACCAGATACACAATGGAATAACTAAATAGATCATAAGATATTTTATTCCAATAATTTAGAAAAATTCATTTACAATAGGGGCCTAATGGCAGAGATGATATTTAGAAATTTTGGCATTCATATATTTCAAACAATGTCAAATACTGTCACATGGTAAAGAATCACAGGGATTCTATACGATGGATAGGTGAACTTCCTTCAATATGCAGCACTTGATCTATCATCGCCCATTGATCCGACGAATAAGCAGAGAAGTTAGAGAGGGACCGTGGAGTTTGTGGCGTTTGAAACAAACATTACGGCCACACGTTATCAACCCTTAAATAAACCACGGAGATAAGAGTATAAAGGATTTCAATGAACGGTTGAGTATTTTAGGCTGGTCTACATTCTAAAATTGTCCGGGTTCTGCATTAATTCACAAATGTACCGTACATATCTACTAATATAGAGTGAGCGGTTTTCATAATGAAACACCTAAGATTTGTTATTTTCAACTTCAACAGTTTCACAACATGTGTGCTAACATATTTCTGATACAATTATACAGTAGCTCTCGTGTGAGTGATTGGTTTGGAAAAATACAGGAAATCCACTCGGTCGACAGAAATATGTCAGGATTCCGTCAGGACCGTCTCACCAGATGTAAAAATCGCCTCAAGTGGTGTCTCCAAATAGTCAATAGATACAATTTGTTATTGTGTTTCTTGATAAACAACATCCATTTGTAGTTGTTATTATTTCCTAAATTAAGCATACGTTTTTATTCTGTGTTTTTTTGTTGTTGTTTTTTTGTTGCAGGTTTGGAAGTCAGAAAAAAAAACATATGTAAAAAATATAAATAGACTTGAATAAAATCATAGCAGCAGACCTTAACGAACCACGCATGCGTGTTAGCTCATTAACTTTAGATGAAGTAGATAATGAGAATGTCCCGAGGGACCGTGAGATGTCTTAAAACTGATACATATATACACACACTCATGTTATTATATCCCAGTCGTTGACAACTGTCAGTTATTTATACCCAAGGAGAAAACTGTTTTGACGTTTTTAGCAATCTTGATAAAAAAAATAGTTGAATCTTCGTAGATCCGTATCGTAGAGAATTGATAATTATTCTGCACATGTATAGGCTAAGTGAGAATTGTGAAAGTTGTTTTGTGAATGTTGACCCAGGTAACTGAATATAAACTTCACCTGTTTTCTGTCGCCAGACTGAAACGACGACTTAACGATAACATGCTTACCAGTCTACATGTCAAAAAGAGAACATAAAGACAACATTATCTATACTTCAGAAACCACGATTCTAATCAAAGCATACACTAAAGTAAAAAAGACACACATTTCCCGAGACACGGTTTTATTGTTAAATTAACTACATTTGTATTTTCCAAGAGAAGACAGCTGAATACTTACAATTGTGTATATTAACATTTTACCATAATATTCAAGAACACCTGTGTTATATTTTTCATTAACGTCTGCATGGCATTCATAAACGGGAAATTACAATTTAAGAATATACAGTAGTCAAAATAATTTTCGTCCTACTACAAAACCCTTTTAGTTGGGATTTATGGATATTTGATACTTAAGACAAGTGACAAATTTATGTCTCTACAATAAAAATATTAAAACAACCTTGTTTGTTTTGCAGCACAGTAGTTCCTGTGCCTCCATTTAGCTGAACTGGATTCTTGTGTACCCAGGGTCTAATTCACATAAGCCAGTGGGTATAAATCTGTTATTTTCGCTTGAATTCGTCCATCTTCCTATTTTAACACTTTATACAATTTACCACTCTGTCGTGTAATTCATAACTCTAAATCAGTTATTATGACCTTACAAAGGTATCAGCCTGGATGTCTGACACGACGCCTTCAGCAATCAGCTAATGCCATCTTTAGTAACCATAGCAACCACTTACTATATGGTTTCAGCTAATTAGGTTACAACAAAGACGCAATTAATAATTCGAATTAACACAACTAGTGATTCCTGATAAAATCTTGCCACCACGGCGATGAACATATGCTAGGCGAGATGCAGCCGTAATTATCTTAGGTGGCCTAAAGCTGTTAAAAATTAAACATTTGTTTGTCAGATTTTTTACTATTTAGATAAAAGTACTTCCGCTGATATGAGATCGACCAGATCATGTAACCAACATAGATCAAACAGTTGGCCTAACGATTGTAATACATATTAATTTGATATATTGCTAGTTCATTAATTATTAGTTACTGTTTATCGATGATTTTGAACTGTCTACCAGTTTTGCCAGGATGTGCAGGGTTGATTCAATGGTTGACTGATTGATAGATGATCAAATCCGTCGAGAACATCCTAAAATTGATACAGCATACATCCACATTATGCTGGAAGATGGTATCCATAACCAGGTAAAAGACAGGTGTGTAACGATTGAAGACTTATGGAACAGGTGGGATACCTGGTAAACCCTTCCTATGTGATCTTCACAGCCATCATTTGACTAACATTTTATATTTATTAGCGACAGACGTCTTCAAATTGTCCAAGGAGAAGCCAGCTAAAGTGTCTGCCTGGCTGGAGTTTTGACCAGATGATCAGTGTTGTGCAATGGGATGGGCATTCTGGACACCAAATGAACAAGATGTTGGGTGTTATCAAGGAATATCATAGATTAGAGGACGTCAGGAAAATTACACACCGATGGGCTGGGCAATTCACAGAACATTCCGTAACTTCAAAGAGAACGGAGAATGACGGGAACACCCGAAAAGCATTCCGAAATTCTCAATACTTTTCAAGTACATCAAAAGTTGTGAGAGAGACGAAGGCGTAATCTATCAAATATAAGGACATTTGCCAACAGCTTCTGAAGAAATCCATTCTCGCGTCAGTGATAATTCCTGGCTACATTCAACCCACGATGAAAAACACAACTACAATGTGTCCTTTACACATCAAACTGACATTTATTGAGATGGCAAAGTGGGTCATTTTGAAGAAAAAAAAACTTGAGAAATGCTTTCCTCTGTTAGCTCAGGTCAAAGGTCGCGAGCCTAAAGAGGTCCGCCAATAAATGTTTCCAGCTACGCAATGCGTGTTAAAGATTGGCTGACAAATGTCCTATACTGCCACCGGCTCTCTCCTAGTCTCGCGTGAACTTCGATTTCGTGCCATGGTCGAAGTTTACCCGAGAAGAGTGGTCCGCGTGGGAGTAGCCCTCTCTTTGCTATAACTGCAACAAAGCAAAGCCTACAGGCATTCACTCTCACAATCGGCGTAATCTTCAATGAAAATCCACAAAACAAGTTTACTGCACCTTATCCATCAAAGGGAATCTGTTGACAGCAACCATTTTAAGTATTTATTTTCCTTCCTAGTGAATGAAATACAAATTAGCTTAGGGAAAATGCGACAAAAAAAACCTTAGCCAGTCAATGGTAAGTTGTAAACCTGTTCCAGGCGACAAGACAACCCTTTAAGCTGTCAATATACACGAGTGATACCTATGTCTATTTATGTTTTATTTTGCAAATACGTTGAAATAGGACGCCACAAGGTGCTTATCTATCTTCACTAGCCAAGAGTTTTATTCCGAGGCAGTATATATTACAATGCCTCGCGGACAGTGAATATCAAACCAGAATTCCCACCTATGGTATTTGTATTCGACTGATATTGAAGACGGCAGTTAGAACCCCTCTTTACCTTACGTAAATGAACTAGCCGTGACTTCGTGCCGCGCCCTCTGATTGGTGTCTAAAAGTTTAAAGTCAGCCAATGAAAAGCGTTGCTAAATGGCTATAATTTAAGGTACACGGTGCGCCAAGGATTGTAATGGATAGGAATGAATAAAACACTTGGCTAAGGAAGATGGGGCTTATCGATTCTGCAAACTTCCAAACCCTGTGGTCCTTACTTTGGGACGCGATGGCTACACTATCTACGGTGACTATTCATTCCATCTGTGAGATTTTGGGCCATGGAATGAACCACCAAAGGTTGAATGTATTGTACACATAAGTTTGTTTTGCGGTGTTCAAATATGTCCAACACTTGGGATATGTTTGAGTGGTTTAGTCGTATATAGGTCCTATATATGCTTACAAGATGTCGAAAAATCGTTTATAATGTTCGTGTACGTAAACTGTTTGAAACAATAGCATGTGTTCAGTCAGCGGACACTTGTTGTTGTAGGCCAGGATTGTATAAAGTCCCAGTATGCCCCATAACGATTGAGAAGAACAACAACCCACAGATGTGAAATAATAACAATTCCCTCACCTAAAGCTATAGAGTGAGGGTATTTTAATGGTAGGTTGTAGTCTCATTAGACTTGAATTCCCACTGGACCATTTGCTCGGTCCCAGGGACTCAAGGACCTCTATGATCACATCTAATCCAGCAAAAATTTCATAGAACGGGTCAGTTTCTGGTGAGATTTAAACCTGGGGTTTTCTTGTAGAAAAGCTTGTCCACATCAAGAAGGGTTTTGCTTAATTGAAGTTTTACAACGTACTTTATATCACTCATACAAACGTTTCATGTGTCTCCACTTGAGAGATTTGTCAACTACTTGTACTGTCATATCTTATACTTATCGTCAAGGTGGAAAACTGACCCTTTCTTACGAACGTTTTCTTTGGCTTCATTTCAAGGACTTTCCGATTATAACGCCCTTCTGCTAATAAAATCGACCATAACAATTAATACATCAAAATGACAGTTACAGGTCAATATTAAGGCATACAATTACTGTATGATAGAACAGCAGGAAACGCTGAGAAACTTACTTGTTAAATTATGATGATTCACATATGAAAACAACGCAGCATGGAGAAGAATCCTGACTTACCTAGACCAAATGATAACATTCCGATAGCATTACTATATGACCGTTGACCAAAACCAGAATTAAAGTGAGAAATGAGACTATCCAAATATAGCATATTATTCGAAACAAATTAAATGATTACGCCTTTGCTAAATAACAAATGTCGAATTTATTTGTGCTTGAAACCTAAAAAACAAAGCTATTAAATCTCCCATTCATGATGGTTAAGTTAATTAAGGACGTAGAAAAGAACATTTTCTTCTAAAACGGTTTAAATGCAAAGTGTTTGTAAGGGACAACTTGCCTGAGGGGGGCTTTAAGGCTGGGAATTTATCTTCTATGAAAACACTGCTTAATTAGGTATTTAATAGGATCTTTTGTCAAACAGTAGTACTGATTCATTCTGGAATTTAAACCAAACAGAAAACCGCACCATTAATTTGTGGCGAGCATATTTAATTAAAAACTTGAAACCCGACAATGAACCGAAACACTGTATTTTGTTCAACCCAATGCAACATCAAATAAAACAACATGATCCTCTGTCGAAGAATTACTAATTTATACCTTTAACGTACACAAAAAACATTCTCAGGTTACGATAGCAGAGAACGACCATCCAGATATGTAAACACAATCACTAATACAGATTTTAAAACACAAAGTTACTAATCCGGACAAAAACAAATCCCAAGCGACAATATGTAACTTTACCAGCATGCACACATGCATACAGAAATACGAAAGAAGTTTTGTTCATTTATAACGTTTGTATTGGGAGGTTTACTTGGCCCATTTCTGAATAACCTGTTATTATAAATTCGTAAATCGTAAGCTTCTAACAGCTTGTATATATGTTTAACAAGTATTGTATCTGTAGCGCACATTAACACGTTACAGTAATCAGCCGTAGATTTTTTTTTTAATCTAAAATATTGAAGTCCATGTTTCAATACTCAATAGCTATCAGCATTTTGTGGAGAGGGACCGTGTGCCTACGCACTTTCATCGGACCACCCAGCACATGAGCACATGGGTTCCGGGTGAAGACAATTCTATAGATTTAAACCGTTCCAGATAGCACAACTGGTTATGAGTCAATTCAGATTAGTTCATCCAGTGGCCTTTCTTTGGTGAAATTCCGTGGTCCGGTCCGACTTTAGCTGCAGAATTCACCCCGCCAGTAAAAGAGTCTGGAGGAATTCTTTAAGTCTGTTGCTTGTCGACACGGATATCGTCTTAAAAGAAATTTTAGATTTAAAAATGTGTTCTCGTTCAGGTTCCATGTGCATATTTATAAAGGACCTGTCGGTTTGGACCTTGGGGAAACTTCTGATAGCTAGTCGAAAGAGAAACGGACCAAGCTTTTCACAAAAGAATCAGCATGTTTGACGTCTGCTCGTTTTCCAACTATTAATAAGTACCAAAAAGAGTTATTTGGTGTTTCTCACACAATACACTGATCCTCTGACGTCATGTGCTTTGTTGCAAACTCCTACTGTTCTGTGACGTCCGTGCACACACATGTCCTTGCAGGCAGACTTTTAAACGAAAATCGAACAACCCCTAACTATCTGCTTAATAACCCTTTCATGCATACGGGTAACTATAGTAACCAAACTTTACCCCCACCAAAATTCTAAACTGGGTACCCATCTCTTCCAAACCCATAAAGGCTATTTAAGTAACCATATTAGTGCATTACTTTGGCAGTAGGTGGCTCTGTCATCACAAGTTAAGACGATTTTCCATTTATATGTCCCAAGTCAATCAGAAAAATGTGAAAAACTGTTTCGTGCATGAAAGGGTTAAGCTCCATAAATGTCACCGGAATTATGATTTTAACATTCTGTTTTCTTTACTCATTTATTGTGCTGATCTGAATGAACAGTGATTAGGCGAACTCTATATTTCAGTAGAATGTCCTGACGGTATACTGTGCTGTCGTTCGTGACATGTGGTGTATCGCCATATAAAGAGTATATGATGTTGCTTCGTGCGCTACAAGATAAGGCCGTCCGAACAGGCTCTCTACAATGGCAACATGCGTTTATAATTATTCATATGTTACCAAGGTACAAATGAGTTGAACAACCGAAAGGATGTATCCGTTGAGTGTCAGAATTGAGTGATGACACCCAGTGGTGAGATAACACATATATGAGTTACATGTTATCTGGTCAGCTACTAAAACACGTGTGAAGTAAACGTAAGACTGTAACTGATACAGAAGATCGACATAACTGATATCGCCAAATTGCTTGACAGAAACAGCGAGATGGACAGTACACTACAGTGAGAGATCATCATTAAGCTAGAGTATCTATACCGTACTTTGGAAATTCCTTTGGGATTCTTGACTCCCTTATGGCTTTCAGATTATATAATGTTGTGAGAAGCACACTCACTAGAATCGGTATACACTATACTAGGCCTACTTACAAAGGCAGGGACAGTTTGATTTATCGATAGATAGGAATATAAATGGACAGAATGGAGGGGGCTAAGGGGGCTATAGGGGGTACGTGGGTTGGCAGTAAAATACAAGTAAATAAACTGCCGCAACCAATGGGCACAATCAAGGGCAGCGTTTCAATAAATGATAACCAACGGTTCATTTATCCTGTCTTTAATGTCCCATTAGGGGGCCCTTTAAACAGAGAGAGGACTTTCATTCACCAGTGTTGTGCCGACAATAGTTAAAATAGTTCATTTAATTCACCTATGCAATCCAGGAAAGTGCCGGTTACTTGCCTGTGTGTACACGCATAGTTTCTTCCAGGCTCTCATGCTGAAGAGCAAACTGGGATTCAGGGGACTTATCCGCTGTGCATAGAGCCATAACATGGATTATAACATTCGCCAGTTAATATCTACAAGGTACATCTCACATATAGCAATCAAACGATAGTTTGAGAGTACAGAATTCTGAATTAAGCATTAAATCTCTATTAAGCCTTATTACATGTATTCGTATTTAGAAATATATAATTTATATATTATGCTGGGGAGTAGCATTGCGGTTAGATATATTAGAAATAAAAGGTGAACATTAAACCTTAGTTTTTCCAAAACGAAATGACACGGTTTTTGAGCTAGTTATTTGACAAGCAAAACACAATATTCTCCCTCGAAAAGTTACCCAAAATATCACTTATTTTGATTAGAAAAGCAGTTTTCAATCACATTGAAAAGAAGTTATTTTAAAGGATAATTACCTTAAAACAGAGCTACTGTATGTCTATACTTTCCTTTACAATTGGCCTACCTTTAAATGTGTGTACTTTAACTGGTATATTCCTTTCACGTTTTCGGGCAATCCGATATTCCAACAGGCTAGATATATAGCCAATAGAATTACCATACAGACAGAATATGCGTCGATGATCGTCTGGTAGGTTTTAATACCGTATCAAACACCTCCGAAACAGTAAAGGGTATATTAACACTGACTTAGTGGTTCCAATATGCCTTTCACAAGTCTGTGGTACAACACAATTTCTGTACCATTCGGGAATTTCTCTGCACGCTTGTCCGGAGACAAGAGAATAAAAACAAACAGTGCTGGTCAAGCGATATCACGTGTCTTAACCATGTGTTTCTTAAATCTGACCACTTGGGAGTATATACGGAGGCTACATATTGTCAGCGGTCAGTTCGATACATTTATGTGTGCAGACACAAGTGTATCGCATTCACCGTTAAATCCCTCCTTGATTCTCTGACTCGACTCGTGCCATTGTACAGCCAATGTTTACAGATCCAATGTAGATCTATTAGCTTTGTCTCTGTGCTAAGACATGAAACAGAGGCCTAATGCACAAATAGAGCTTATAGAAGACTAAAATCTAGGACTTCGTATAAATCGATTCTGGACATCTACCTAAAGGTATGTCGAAACTCCAGTATTAAATCTTTTAAAATTAACATAATGCGTATATATACTTTAATCCATTGTGTTTTTTTTATTCTATGTGAGCCTTCTGGAATGAATACACACGGTTAAAAGAAGCATCAAAACAGATATACAATTACAGTATATCAAAGTGTCCGTCAATTGATTTACATTCTATAAAACTGTCCGTCATTTAATTTGCGAATTGACCTAAAACCAATTACTTTACGGACTATTTTATTTGCTTGACAATTACACTCTCACAACACTTATAGTCCCCACATTAAATACAGTCAGCTCACTGAACCTATTGAAGATTCCTGAAGAGAAACTTAGAGACGGGCAATAAAACACATTTATCGATGCGGAATTTAAATGTTGGATTCAGGATGATATATAAGTTTGATTATAATACAGTTCCTTGAATGCGTTTAATGTCGATGTGCTCAACCAGCTGGATAGCATTTTACATATGATAAAGAAATTAGAAGTGAAGACATTTGGTACTCGTAGCGAAAATGACTGGCTTAAAAAATACGAGCTTCGTCATCAATTTTTATTTGTCTATCTAAATTCCATGTTTCTGCGATATATATATATAATTTTAAACAAGTTAAATGTTTGAATTTCAGTAGATAGATATGATAATTTGCAGAGATAAGCTCTGGTTGTAAGCTCAAACTTTCATCTCTTTTCCGATAAGTCATCAACAGATGAGTTTTCTTCTAGCTTTTCAACAGTATGACTACTTTTAAAAGTAAATTCAAAAGCGAACGGCACTCTGTGCTTTTATATATTCTCCGAGTGACCATCATCGTAACGGCGCGCTTTAGTCACGGTCGATAAAAACAGGACAGTCTTTAAAGGCACGAGTAAACTTAAAGAAAGTGAAAACAGAGGAAAGATAGTTCAATTGAATGTAAGGGGAGATTTCTCACGGTGTTTCAGTTCATTACCCTTTGTTCAACCGCTCTAAGATATACATCAATACATTCTCCACTTTGACTTTTAAAGCACACTGTCTTCATCAACGTAGTAATACAAAGAAAAAGAAGCATGCAGACGTCAACAAACTTTCCCACAAGTTGAAACATTCTTTCTATTTATGTAAAATGACGGACAATTGTGGACACGGTTTGCGTAGCGTAAAGGAAAAAAAGTTAACGCTATACGCATAAGTAACTCACATGTTAGAAGTGTTTTAAAAGTGGCCTTATAAACTGCTTATCTAAAACCTATCTATTACTTATCTGCTCATCAAGGCTTATCGGACAGGTACAATATGATTACCTGTGTCATTACTATACATCACAGGTGGTTAATTAGTTCGCAATCGACATCACCATATATAAGTTCTCAGGGAATATCAAATTCGACTAACTTATGTCAAATTGATTAATTAAATCTTCCTGTAGGAAATATAACTTATCCTTGTGCCGAAGGTTCTAAGTCCTTTAAGTCACAGATTAAAAGATTAAAATCGTTGGTAACCAATCAAACTAAGGACGTATTTGTACTGACAAGAACATAATCGATTAACAGGTTGTTGGTCGGCGAAGACTCCAGTTTAACGTGTATGTTGAACCCACGCAACGGGTTTTATTTAAAGTCGCAACTAGATATCGGCCATTGTAAAAATATAACATTGCCCGCACTCTTTGAAAAATCTCAAAGAATTGAAGTGCAAATGAGCACCCCCACATAGAGGCTGCTGTACTTGTACTCTTTGTAGACAGGCAAATATCTAGCCAGTCACTTTAGTTTACCTCAATCGCTCAAAACCCGGGGGGGGGGGGGGGGGGGTGTAAAATAATAAACAAT
>JAQQZZ010070125.1:0-22051 GCA_030265115.1 Mopalia vespertina | reverse complement strand
AAAATCAGTAGCAAAATTCAAATTTAGACGAAGACTGCAAACAATTTGGGAAACCTATAAATAGGTCCCCCTAAATTAAGTTTGCATAACCATGGGGAAACCCTGTTCTGACCGTTCTCCTCAACAGCACAGGCCTGCTGTGGGGGCGGTACTTTACTGTGCTTGTGCTAGAATTGCACGGCCATAATCATACAAATGAAACAAACAAGTGAAATATGCTATCCCATGACACTAAACACAGATCAGCCAATCAGGGAATAGTTTGGATAACCGAGTTACCTTTTCACTATATTTATACCTTTACAAATAGTATTTTCATAATATTTTTGGTTCTGAATTATTTTTTAACATTTTATTTGAACAGATTCCTCGCTCTGAGATGAGTTTATCGCACCCTGGGTTAGCAATCACTGTGGCAGAGAGAGTGGCTTACCTAAGAAACATCCCTGTTACACAAGTTCTCGATGCTACCATGGATAATACCAAGAAAATGTATGGTATTTAGCTATAACAGGATACACAGTGGATCTTTGATTGTGTCAGAAAGGGAGTAAGAACTCCAAAAGTGAAATAATAAAACTGTTGTTGTTTAATAAATTTGTTCATTGAAATTACTGTGTTAAATAACTTTCAAAGATTGAATAATTTCTGATTTCTTCTTTTTTTGAATATTTTATCAAAAACGCTTCTAATTCTCTATCAGTAGTTATTGGTATCTCACATCCTGTAATGTGTGATTATAATTATCTGACAAGGTTATAAAGTGAGGTTTGGTATAAATTATACTGACTTTAAGTTTGCCAGTTATCTGGCTTTAAACCATATATTTTCACTGCACTTATCAGTATCTCTTTAGACAGACATCTTCAAGAATTCGCTGATATTCAGTAAAGGGTTGTGTTTTTTCATTCAGTGAAGAGTTGTCCTTTTTTTTTGCTTTAGAGGTATGCTTTTTACAGAAACACTTTCATGCGATTAATGAGATGGAATTTTCGCGATATAAGTATGTATGTAGCAGTTGCTGCAATGTCATTAAGTTTGCAAGATTGAAGTTATCGTAGAATTAAACTAGCTTCTCCTAAATGTGTGTGGTAAAGGGTAGGAGTGTGTTTAATTGGCTAGGCTTTTCATAAAGATAGATTTCATTTATTTATCTTCTAAGGTCTGTCAGTGGGTTAGTGCTTAGCTACAGAAAAGTTGCTTCCAGTCCTGTGCCTGTGGTAGTGTACTCTGTTACATTAGCACTGTTAGTCAACTAAACTAACGGTTTTTTTAATCCTGGTAAATCCATGCAAATATTTATGCCTGCCTTCATAAAATATATTGATGCCAAAAAGAACTAAGTTTAAGAGTAGCTCGGACAAAATTAAAAAAAAATAATATATGTAAATAAAAAAAAAGATAGATAGTAACTGTTCAGGTGTCACAGGTGTCAGTGTTTTGTGCAGAGTGACAGATTTGTCGTTGTTACTTGGGAGCATTTGCAGTTGAGATGTTCTACTGAGCCTCTCTAGATAATTCAGAGAGTTTGGCCTGTAAGGGGAGTGACTGGACCAGATTGTAATGCCATGAAGATAATTCTCTGTGTATAATGGTACATCTCAAGGGAGATAAATCAGCATTTAAATTTACACCTGAACACATGGTGTTTGTGTCTCCTATTGATCTAGCTTGTTGTAAAGTTTGCACACCAAAAAAAGTAGACCTTGATTGAATCAAATGTAGATATTTTGAAGTTTACGTACTGAGAACAGTTTAATTCAGATTCCATTATTCAAATGGTTGCAATGAATTTGTACATTTTACAAACTTGTAAATTAAAAAAAAAAACATAATCTTAAATTGAGATGAGTTTTTTTAAATATTTATTTATTTATGTGAACTTTAAATCATGCTGATGGAAATTGAAAAATAATTAGAATTCTTTGAAAAGCTCCCCTATTATAGGAGGGGTAACTTCTGGTTACATTTATAAGCATGTAAGTTGTAGTGTCTTTTTAGATCTCAGTTAGTTCCATATCCTTGATTGACTGTGATAAAATTGTTTTAATTTGGATGGGAACTAGATAAAAAAAGTAACCTTGACTTGAGAAGGTGCTTTTAGAAAATATTTGTTGTATGAAATATGAGAAAGGTAGAGAATGTTGACCAGACTTGCAAAAGGCCTGAGGATCAACTTGTCCTCTTTGGAGCCTTGCAATTTCCTTTTTATTTGCATTTGTAACCATATATATGTTGATTATGCATATGGGGGACCTCAAGGTGATTTTAAGAATAAGTATGAGAAGTTTTTGAACCACTTCGTCAGCTTTGTCTTTTTCGCCAGTTTTATTTTGGCACAAAACATCTTTTACATAACTTGGTCAACATAAACTATGCTTTGAACAGCTGGTCAGCACTAACTGTCCTTTAGACAACTTGGTAAGCACAAAATGCCCTGTGGACTGCTTGGTCAGCAGTTAGTGTCCTTTAGACCACTTGGTCAATGCTAAGTGTCATGTAGACCGCATGGTCACCACTAAGTGTTCTTTGAGCAATTCTATCAGCACTAAGGGTCTTATAGACCACTTGGTCAGCGCTAATTTTCCTGTAGATTACTTGTTGAGCATTAAATATTCTGTAGACCACATGGACATCACTAAGTGTCACGAAGGCCACTTGGTCAGCATTAAGTGTCATGTAAACCACTTGGTCATCACTAAGTGTTCTTTAAACAATTTTGTCAGAACTAAGTGTCATGTAGACCACTTGGTAAGCACTAAGTGTCATGTAGACCACTTGGACATCACTAAGTGTCATGTAGACCACCTGGACATCACTAAGTGTCATGTAGACCACTTGGACATCACTAAGTGTCCTGTAGACCACTTGTTCAGCATAAAGTGTCCTGTAAACCACTTGGTTAGCACTAAGTGTTCTTTGAACAATTTGGGCAGAACTAAGTGTTCTGGAGACCACTTGGTCAGCACTAAGTGTCATCTAGACCACTTGATCAGTGCTAAGTGTGATGTAGACCACTTGGTCAGCACTAAGTGTCATGTGGAACACTTGGTCTGCACTAAATGTCCTGTAGACCAGTTGGTCCGCACTAAGTGTCATGTAAAACAATTGGTCTGCACTAAGTGTCCTGTAAAACACTTGATCAGCACTAAGTGTTCTTTGAACCATTTAGAGAGAACAAAGTGTCCTGTAGACCACTTGGTCAGCTTTAAGTGTCATGTGGAACACTTGGTCTGCACTAAGTGTGATGTAGACCACTTGGTCAGCACTTAGTGTCATGTAGCCCACTTGGTCAGCAGTAAGTTTTCTTTGAACAATTTTGTCACTTTAAACGTCTTTTAGACCACTTGATCAGCACTAAAAGCCTTGAAAAACTTGGTCAGAACAGAGTGTCCTGTAGATGACTTGGTCAGCACTAAGTGTCACGTAGACCACTTGATCAGCACTAAGTGTTCTTTGAACCATTTGGTGAGAAAGTGTCCTGTAGACCACTTGGTCAGCACTAAGTGTCCTGTGGAACACTTGAACAGTACTAAGTGCCATGTAGAACACTTGGTCAGCACAAAGTGCTGTGTAGAACACTTGGTCAGCACTCAGTGCCTCGTCATACATTTGGTCAGCACTAAGTGTCATGTAGACCACTTTGTCAGCACTTAGTGTCATGTAGCCCACTTGGTCAGCAGTAAGTGCTTTTTCAACAATTTTGTCTGCATTAAACGTCTTTTAGACCACTTGATCAGTACTAAAAGCCTTGAACAACTTGGTCAGAACAGAGTGTCCTGTAGATGACTTGGTCAGCACTAAGTGTTCTTTGAGCCATTTGGTGAGAACTAAGTGTCCTGTAGACCACATGGTCAGCAGTAAGTGTTCTTTGAACAATTTTATCAGCATTAAGTGTCTTTTAGACCACTTGGTCATCACTAAAAGCCTTGAACAACTTGGTTAGAACAGAGTGTAATTGGAATCATTTGGTCAACACAAAGTGTCATTTGACCACTTGGTCAGCAGTAAGTGTTGTTTGAACCACTTGGTCAGAACAAAGTGTCCTTCAGGCATTTTGGTCAGCACAAAGTGGGTTTAAACTTTAAACCATGTCAGCCGTCCAGTGCAAAGTAAGTGCCTTTTGAGTCATCTTGGTCAACAGAAAGTCTTTTGACCATCTTGGTCTTAGGGTCTTTTCTCAGAAATAAGTGTCATCTGTGGAACTTTTGTCTTTTGATCACTTTGTTAGCAATGCTCTTCTGATCACACTGTATCTTTTAGATTTATTGAGGAACATGATCAACACAAAGTGTTTTAAAAGTGTCTTTTATAGGATTTGAGAACAAGGTCTACCCAAAATAAATATCTTCCATAGAACTAGTTTGGTACAGGTATCTACCTAGTGTCTATTGTAGTGTACAGTGGTCCTACCAGGGGTGAAAATGTATATAGTTGTTTTTGGAGTGGCTCTGTGGACATAAATAAATGGATTATCACAAAGTCGGTCAGTCATGGTTGGTTAAGGTCTAGACAAATCTTGGTGTTGTTTTACCAATAGATTCCCCAAGAAGGATTTTTAAATATTATGTTCCCTAAAGTTTCTTCACTTTACTGGGGTGCTTTATGGAAAGATTACCAACAAGACATTATCCAGCTTTTACATTACAAGTGCAGTAAAATGATTCTTTACAAGCCCTATACATTTTTTTTTACACTAAATAGATTTAATTTTTTTCCTTGCTTTATATACCAATGAACTTTTTTTCCTCAAAATTCAACTTTCACCATTGCAATAAATACTATTTTTTTTCAGATTACTAATATAATCTAAAAATATTCATCTTGAAAAAAGTATACACAAATCTCATGTTACTGTTGTGTTTTTTTATAATTATAGTGTAACCATAAGATATGATCTGGCAGTTCAATGTGAGCAGCTGGGCGACATCATTACCTCCGTTTGTACAAATTTACATAAATGTGTATTTATTCCCCAAAAAAAGAAATCTCTCTGTTCATTTGATTTGACTTTGTATAACATGATTAAGTTGGTGAGTTAATAACTGATTGTTAATCACATCAGGCCAGACCAGAGCTCCACTTCAAAATGGAATTTTTTTGCAACTGCTTTCTCTTCAATATCATCTATCACTAAAAATAAGGTATTGTCTGTTATAACAATAGTCACACTGGTAATTCACATGTAGTTAATCTTTATAATCCATGGCTCCATGGTTTTTGTCGATCGATTAACCGCTCATGGGTAGGAGGCCCCCAGAGGATCTCTAGCTTATGTGGTAATCACACGATGATGTTAGATTGATTCAGGAGTTTTAAAGGCCCAAATGCTACTTACCATTTGGGTTCGCCCTTTAAATGTTTAAATTTGTCAATAATACAATGCTGTTAAGAGGCCAAATGTTAAAGAATTTGGTGTTCTGGCTCTTACATTATACAAGAACTTTCAACAGCTGCTCTGGCTTTCATACAGGTGTTTTTTTTTATGGGGTTTCCATTTGGTTTTCTTTGTATTTTAAGTAAGGCTGATTATGAAGTAGACTACCCATCCTCATGTAAGTCAAATTGAAATACCCCAAAATGTCATATTAAATCCTACACAAACTTATCTTAAACTTATTTTTGTTCATGATAATTTCTATGCTCTTTTCTTGTTATTGTGTACAGAGTTTCTAAATGTGATTCAACAGTACCAACTTCTGTATGTATGTCATCATGTTCATGATAATTTCTCTATTCTTGTAGGCTATATCCATGCGAGTTTCTTGTTATTGTGTACAGAGTTTCTAAATGTGATTCAACAACCACAAAGTTTATTTATTATTTGAGGTTACCTATTGATGAGTTCAGTTTTTGTTTTTTAAAGTTAACATCAGATTGTTTGTAATAAAAAACGATGAAATGATGTTATTAAAAATCGGTTCATTTTCAACATTTAGTCTTTTGGTTCTTCTATTGTTTTGGCTTTCTTTAATAGACTCAATCAAGATAAACGTTCACTGCAGCATATTAGTGATCAACCTTTAGTATGGTGTTAAACCCCCACCAACCTAACAAACTGGCATGACTTAAGTGTTACATTACATCACTACATGGATGATGGTACAATCAAATATTTAATGCTGCAATTAGAATTTTAGAAACCATGCACAATGGTTTCAATGCCATATCCAGTTTTTAACCCCTGCCACCCAGTGCATCAGCAATGCTGTCTTTACTTAGCACTGTAGGAAAATTATGGAAATGCTTCACATCTTGGTTGTGCTAGTGTCAGTTATTGTTGGAATACACCGCCATCATATAAATGAAATACCCTTAAGCACAGCATAAAACACCAATCAATCAATTAATCAACCAAGTGCATCAAAGTTTATCATTAACGGCTCTGTTCAGTGATCATAGTTTACCTTCGTCAAGCTACAGCTCAAAATTATGTTCCCATATCTATATAACATCTTTTCCAGCAGTTGTAAAAAAACTGTTAACATTTTTTTTTAAAAGCAATGCAGAGAAAATCATTTGTAATGATGACACTATCGTTTGTAATGATAGTGTCTGCAATATCACACAATGAACTGAATGAAAGCAGATTACATGTGGTAGATGGTGAGCTTTCTGTGCTTCAATTCAAGGAGCCCGTGGCTTAGTGGTTAACATTTGCACTTACTAATCCTGCTTTGATGTACTGTTGACCATCAGCTATATGAGGGAGTCACACGATGTGGCTCCCCCAATTGTGGTGGTGGTATTTACAAGGTTTCCTCCCAGTTTTCCCCCATAATAAGGCAAAGAAAAGTGTGAGATTAAGGAATGATATGTTAGAAGAAATGAAGGTTGGATCAATTGGAATAAGGATATTTTATTATTATATGTGGTAACTTCAAGGACACTTGAAATAGTATATTTAAAAAAATGTATATATTTTGAATTTTGAAAAATTTGCTTGCCTCAACCGGGATTCGAACCTGGGACCTTTGGGTAGTGTTGGGCCTGTAACCCAAAGGTCCCGGGTTCGAAACCCGGTGGAGGCAAGCAAATTTTTCTCTCTTTATTTATTCAAAATATATATATAAGAAAGAAAAATATTATGAAATATTATATTTCTATACTCCTGAGATATATATTTCCCATATTTTGATTATTTAATATTTTCGTGACATGCGCTGTGGAGGCCTTTCTGGGCCCCTTGGGCTCAAAATAGACAAAAGAATACCCTTTTGCTTTAAATGTAACCATTTACATTTTATGCTAGTAGAAAAACACTTGGAAATTTTGGTTACATATAATTCAATTTTCAGCCTAAAATTTCATTTCAAAGTGAGCAATGACAAGGTATTGAAGATCATTGGAATAATCCTAGCTACATGTTACTCAACTCTCCACTGTATTTCTGTTGTATGTTGATGTGTAGTTTCAGAGTTGTGTTTTACACCGGAACATTGGAAATACTATTGACTAGTCTAGCTATATAAATGGGAGACCAAATGTAGACTGAACTGGTTGCCAATCTTTAACTGCCCATTTCAGGGCTTTCACATTATGGCAGATTCAACATAGAAACTTACATATTTGTCCAAAAATGTACATCTTATACACTTTTAAATTTGTCACACTTTAATGAGGATAATGTGGACAATTAAAGACTGTATACTATTTTGTTTTAGCCCCAGATCATTATTTTTTTTAACGATTGTCAATCTTTGGACAGACAGCAAAGTCCTCAGAATTAGTTCTAAGCTCAAGTTTTTAAAAAATTGAGCAGCCTTTCAAGTGCTTTGTTACTACTGTTTTACGTTATAAATATTAATTCTGATAAATAATACACTTGAAATGCACACTTTAATTTGCATTAACCAGCTTTCAAAAAATATATACAACTACATATATTTGTTAATAGCAATCACACTAGCACAGGGATGTCTATCAATTAAAGTAGATGATATTAAATATGAATCATCTCATATATAAGTTTCATATATTTTGAATAAATATTTTGATTTCTTGTCCCAATCAATAAAGGGCTTAAGAAAAATATTTTTATAATAATCAACATGAATCCAGCAAGGCAGTAAAAAAACAAACAATGAATTAATGACCATCAACAAATGTTTTTATTAATTGAACAAATAATTTGTAATAAATATATTATAACTGAAGCAATAGCTAACTAACAAAGCATCAAACAGTAGACACTAACAATGTTAAATAACAGACACATACACTGTTAATCAAAAGTTTTTTTAAGATTAACATTTATTTTACAATCACAATGAATACCGGTAGAACCACCTTGGAATAGATTTAAAGGGATGTAACTCCCATTTTGATGAAAACCAGTGTGATTAGTCTCCCTTCACATGTAGCCATATAATAATATCCCTAAATTCTCTATAAATGTAAAAATAAAAAAGGTTAACATCGTCACTCAGTGACATTGCAAATGAATGGCCATATTTATATAATTTTTTTTTTTAACATTTGAATTAAGGATTTTGATAAAAAACAGATCAGCCTTCTGTTCCCCTTTAGCTCTTAGAGAACCAGGCAACAGGAAGTTCCTTCCCAGCACCTGCACTTTGGAAAGTGTACTGTTTTGTACAGCTATGTAAGATATTTAACAAATAAAACATCACTTACTAAATGATTTGAGATGAGCTCAGTCATTAAATCACCAAAATAGACTCATAACAGAACAATAATACAACAAACTTCTGTCATATTTCAGATGAATTTAAGAATATTATGGTACATGTAGTATTAAAACTTGTATAGGCCTACGTCTTGTAAGCATATATATTACATTTGAGACAAAATCAAAACATATTTATATTGTCATATTCATTTTGTTTTGTCCATTAGCAGTAATCTCAAAAGTATAATGCTGACATAAATGTGTAGGGTTATAAAGGATTATAAATTATGAGTTCAAAACCGATTCAAATATGCTGGTTTGGTGTCAATAGTAACAGTTTATTCCTTTTTATGTGTTGAAAAATGTCAACAACAAAAAACTCTCTTCCTTTTTGTGGAGGATTAAACTCATCTTAAACATTCTTCCATCATCAAAAAGTTGTAATTTCTGCGTTTTTCTTCTGCCACTGAAGGAAGTGTCCCCCAATGCTGTATTTCATTTCCTGAAGATAAACAGCATAAACAAAATAAACATTATGTACTAGGTAAAAACAAATATCTGCTTTTAATCAGCTGAAATAAATTACAACATTCTGATGATTTTTTATTTATAAAATGAAGGATACTGATAGCGATAGACAGCCCCAGTGTCAGAACTTTGTGGATTTAGTAGCCTGTATCCTAACATATTCTCCCATATTGTTTGATAGATAGAATTTTAGCTGGACTGTTAGTTAAGTAACTAACAACAGGGACTAAAAACTGTAGTGGTTAACATCTCAGATACCTGTTAAACTATTATGAAAAGGTATGGTACAGAGATTGATACA
The DNA here is from genome assembly GCA_030265115.1 of Mopalia vespertina. NCBI lineage: Eukaryota > Metazoa > Mollusca > Polyplacophora > Chitonida > Mopaliidae > Mopalia > Mopalia vespertina. The sequence goes on along the minus strand of JAQQZZ010070125.1, from coordinate 12,590 downwards.
AGTATAGCCCCTCAAATCCAATATAAACTAAATTTTAGCTGAAATATATTGAATATATCCCTTTTCAACTAAGAATATTCAATATTTCTCTTTTCAACTAAGAATATTCAACATTTAAGATAAATAGCTTCCATAACATCAAAGAGCTCTCAAATCATAATTATATTTAATTTTAATAAATCAAAAATTCAATTTTCTGTAAAAAAAAAAAAAATAAAGAATACTCAACAAAATGACCTCTTCAAATCCCTAGGGGGAGGGGGACAGAACATTAACCAATTTCAGTCCAGGCTCAGTACATATACAGATATATTTTACAGAGAGAGGCAGCATCAGCAAAGTTAAAGTGACACTTGACACATTCAAGGATTTTTTAAATCATAGCCATATTCTGGATACATGTACCTTATAGAATCACTGAATTTGAAAATGTAATTTCAAGTTGCCCAGGTAATTGGAAGCCTTCACTGTCACATGAAGCAACATGAAGTAATTTCAAGTCAACATGTACATGATGTAGATGTGTCTTACAGTGTAAATTGGCACACTTTGTCTTCAAGAGGACACTAAACAAGACTTCAGGACAAGGGCTTAGGCAGACACCCGTCCAAATGGACACCCTGAAGTGAACAATTGTCTCATTTGGACACCCTGTTTTAAGACACTTTAACATGCAGGAGATAGGAAAACTGTCAAAAGTGGACACCCAGTTATTTGAAAAGTGAAGCAAAATGACCATTTTGGACACCATACTTTGGATTTCTAGCTAAGCCCCTGTTTCAGGATTTCATCTTTTATATTTATTGATAAGCCTTGTTCTGTTCAGATACTAGCATCATTTTCAAAGCTAATGAAACTATAGTATCTGCACTTAAATGTCAGACAAACAATAAATGAAGAAAGTGTGTGTGGTGGGGGGAGGTCTCTAGAAGAACACCTATAACAGTTGGTAGGTGTGTTTGGGCAGCTTGGGCCTGTAACCCAAAGGTCCCGTGTTTGAATCCCAGTGAAGGCAAGCAATGTTTTCTCTGTTCAACTATTCAAAATATAACAAGATATTTCTGATAAATTGTGAACTAACCTGAAGGATTCAATCTCTCAAAGGCTTCTACTTTCTCACTGTTGAACATCCAGATATGACCATTGTTGGATGATAACATACATCTTCTACACGGTAAACACACATGGTAACCTAACACATTCCCACTAAAATCAGTCAAAACAAAGAAAAACAAATGTTTTCATATGTGATGATATAATGATGGAATATCACAATTTTGTTCAGTGGTAAAAGAGATAGATGAGGTCCACTCTCATTGAATGATTGGCCTACTAGTTTTGTTTTAAATTATGTTATAACACTTCAAATTGCATTGCGGTGTCAACCCATCCTTTGGACATCCTGAATTGAAAAATTGCTTCATTTTGGACACCTTGTTTAACAAAACTTTAACGTAAAAATTAAACACCCAGTTACTTAAAAAGGGTGAAGCAAAATTACCATTTTGGACACCAGGGCCCGATTTCACGAAGCAAATTCTGACTTAAGTGGGAAACTATATAGTCACAAATTCCACATTGACCTTAGCTGATGTCTTATTTGTTTGCTTTTAATTATTTACTTAGTTTTATAGAGATATAAATCCTAAAATACCCAGTGTGTGAATTCATGTTAGTGCTATATTCAGGTTTTCACATTTCCACTTAAGTGAAAAACTGCTTCGTGAAATCGGCCCCTGACTTTTGATTTCTGGCTAAGCCACTGTGTATAGGTAATAAGATATAACACAATTAAGATTAAGCTGTAAGTCGCAAAAAAATCAATCTTTCTTTCTAATTTAATATTCTTCTCTTTTCATGGAGGATTGATTAATTTAACCCAGGGACTCAGCGGTTTAAAAAAAAATCTGAGTTTTTTCAAAGGGAGATAATTAAGTCTTTTTAATAGACTCACACACATTTAGGATATGGAGGTCCTCAATTATTGAGGTATTTAACCCCACTGCCTACAATTTGGAGGAGATTTGCAATTTGTTTTGAAGATTTGAAACTATTCAAAGTGTGATATTAATTCGGCTAGGTGTGTTCTCTCTATTATTGTTCCTCAGAGAGTTTTATTTTCACCTCTTTTAAGCCTTTATTTTTGTAATATTTATGATTGATGCCAGAAGTACATAGATGAAACAAGAATTCTTACCAGTGTGTACAAGCTACATCTTTGATTCTACATTTACACTGTGAAGTACAGTAACAGTTTCCTACTGTGTCAACAGATCTGGAAAGAATGAGAAATAATGATACATTTATAAGCTAAATGATAGTAGAGTATGGGGACTACTCCATAAACAATTCAAAGTGACTATATAATACCCTACTGAAGATGGTTTCAATACGCCAAAATATGTATATAGTCAACACATTCATTAATTTTTTGAGTTTTCGCCATACTCTATTATTGTAATCTTACATGATAAAGGACAATTTACTGGGATTCATCCTAATTTCTGTAAATTATATTTTTTGTTGACCAATTAATTTAATTATCTACATTCATATACTAATTAACATGATGAACATATTACTAATTTGTGCAATCAAAATTGAGCAATCTATGAAGATCAAACTTATGATGTACTATGTCATTAACTGTAATCCAACAATGTACATGTATTACCCATAAATGATTTACAGGTAAGGGTTAAAGTTAACTTGTTTTAATACAAGATTTATAAAGGGACAAAGGGTCAACTGAAAATGACTGGAGAGTGGATAATTAGAAAATGAAATATTTTGTCAGACATTTTTCCAATTTTGTCCGCCAGGCCATTTAACACAGTGTTAAATTCTGGGGAACTTTACAGGACAATCTCAATTTTTACTGGACATGTCCTGCAAATGTATAGTTATTTCCACCCCTGAGAAGGCAATTCTTGCTCCATTTATAATCATAAAGACCTCACAATAATGAGTAGATGCGAATATGTATCTCTGACATTGAATTGTATATCTGTATGTAATTGTAATGAGATGACAGACACTTGTATTTAACTGCTAGACATTTGTTCTCTCATTTAGGCCTACCAGATTTCCTTTGGTCAAAAGTGGCATCTTCTAATATAAGACTAATTAAGAGTCTTGAAGGCACATATTAGGTAGACAGGACCTTTGGACTGAAGAATAATGCAATTAAGTCTTGGCGACACAATTGCATAATGGTGTCCGACTTGAACTGTTAAAAAATGGCCTTTGGGACGGGTAAAGGAGATCACAAACTTTTAACAAAAAGCAAGGGAACTGATGCTTAGTTTTACAAAATGACAATGTCATTACAAATAGGATGTATTGATTACCCAAGGCGATTTAAAACTTTTGTTTTGATTTGCCTTATTTGTCATGTAACATGTAGGTCTTATTTTATATATGGCTATCTGGATCTATATCTATATCTAGCTTAAACATAGATCTGTTCTCAGGAGCCTACCAGTTGACAGTCTCACTCTTCGCTATTACAGCAAAGTAGAGAAGATAGAAAACCATGTTGTTTTTTTTTTTTTGATTTCGCGAAATATGGTTTCTCTTCTCTTCTTTACTGTAATAGTGAAGCCTTAGACTGTAAACTGGAAGGCTCTCGAAACAGATGTTTACCAGCTAGATATAGATCATCTAGCTACGCTACTTGAAGCTTCCTAACCTTTAGAAATAGCAGAACAATACCATGATTCAGCACTTTATGTTCCAATATATTAAAACTGCATGGCCTTACCCTGACATAAACCATCTCGTTTTCTTCCTTAGAAACCTTTGGGTTAGACCGACCCATAAAAGAGCCACTCGACGTCCATTTTCATATCAAAATCAATAATTTCTCAGCAGTACCACACTCGCTTAAAAATGTCTTCCGTGGTAATTAGGTCATACGGATTCAACGTTATATGTTATTCAGAGGCAGGACGTAATTCTGAAGTTTTCATAGGGCTGTACGTCGTATCTCTATATACTGTATAGTTATAAGATACGGATTCGCATCTAGACATCGCCTCAGTCGGAATATCAAAAGTAGGCATACACAGCAGAAAAAGGCCATCTTTAGTTTCGAGCAATGCCACCCAGCTAACAATGCTTATTCCTGATTGTACGTTCAAGTCCTTTATTTTACTGATATACAAAATCGAAATATTATAACAAATGTAAGTCAGGGCTTGTTTTATCCCAGAAAATTTAACAAAAGTCTGGAAGGAGGACCGAAGATGCGAGGGCCAGGGTGCGAAAATGCTACGCGAAGATTCTACAGTATGAGGGCGAGTGTGCGAGAGCGAGTAGATGTGAAAACACGAAAATACGAGAACGCAAAGATGTGGGGATAGAAAGATGTTAGTACGCAAACATGCGAGTACGCGAAGGTGCAAAAACACAAAAATGCAAGAACGCGAACATGCAAAAACGGAGTTATCTCATTAAGATAATACTAGACTGATACACTAACAATGTGCACGATGTAGTGTTATCAAATCTAGTTTTCTATAGTACTCCATACCGGGTCATGTTGTAAATCCGTAATCAGAATTAAGATATTGTTTCACTGCTCGAGATTAATATTCTCCCGATTTTGTTAGATTATTTCGACGTTTGTTTGCTATGCTAAACGTCATTTTATATAGCGGGCGTTCTGACTCCACATCAGGGCGGTCCCAACATACATCCCGTGTTTTGGTAGCGGCAGTTTTAATTGACGGGCGTAAGTAATTGATATCATCTAATCAATGCAATCTAATTAAAATCAAATCTCAAAAACGCTCCCCGTGTTTTGTTTGTCGCTATATTGAGATCTAACGCAATCACTCCCCCTATAATCTCGATTGGTTTCTTAATTTGACCAATCACAGAGCTGCTTCTCATTTCTGGTTTGTAAAAGCCGAAGACTTCCGCCGACATACCGAAGTTTCCCCATGCGTATTTTTACATCATCAACGGATACATGCACGCACAATCAACAATCACCATTCAAATAATAAACTTTGAGTGGAATGCGATTTTACCCGGTTACATGCGACTTACAACATTAACATAGAAGAAAATCGGACAACTTCTGCTTTATTTGGCTTAAATAGGTGTTTACCAAGGCCCTGTGTTATCTGTGTTTTTATTGGACAACTGAAACTGGGACCTTTCGTGAACCCCAATAAGCATGACCTTATTGAGCAGTATTAGTAGAGTGATTGCCTTAGATTTCAATAAAGCGACAAACAAAACTCAGGGAGCGTTTTTGAGATCTGATTTTAATTAGATTGCTAATGAATGTACCAGCTATTGTGTTAATGTTAGACAGCGTGCACACGTGACTAGATCAACCAATAACATTCTGTGGGATGCTTGAACCTAGCTCGGGTCAACTCAGCCATCCGATTGGATAATATCGTTTCAGGATATACACGACATTACAAGTCTTTTCGACAAGCGACACGGCCTGACTGAGGTACAAGTATAGGTCGACCGCTGCTTATACGAGCGCACATTTACCTCGATTTAAGTAATTAGCGAGTAGGCGTTGCAAATTGTTTTAAAGATCTGGGTACAAAATTGATGGTAATGTAACGTAGAAAACCCAGATTGAATATAGGATAACAAGATTAAGAAATTAAATCTGTTATGGTACCATTTACAAATGGGAGCATGATAAGAAAAAATAAAATTTATGTCGATTCGGCACAGGTCGTATATTCAGTCACATTTACACTTATTGTAATAAACAGAAAGAAGAAAATATTATAATGAACAACAACAACAATTTATTTACGACGATGATTTTGAACAACAATTACAAGATTTGAGTTTCTTCAAAAAAGATGAAACATTTCGATTTATAAAGCTTAAAAATTTCCCTCGTCTGGGATTGACGTGTAACTCAACACAATGTGTTTGGGTATTGTCACAGCTATTGGTGTCCGAGCTAGACCTCTCAAGACTGGCTCTATTATCTGACAGAGAAGGACGTGGGTCGTTCCAATCTTCCATACTTAGTACAGAGGATACGCTTACATTTGACCAAGATCTGGATGGAGGGAGATTATATATTTCAGAATTTCCAGCTCGGAATTTTCTCTGCTCCAAATAACCTCTTGGTAATTTACAACCCTGCCTGAAGCTGTCGGATCTGTTCTTATAATGGTGACTTTCTTGTGCCAAAGGTCCATCAGAACATACATTATTTATGTTGATTTCATCAGAATCAAAAATGTCAACGGCTGGCTTCCATTCAAGGTTGGCGTCTCTTTTATGAAATCTGTTTAATTTATGCAGACTGGCATAGTCCATCTCTGCTTGCTGGTTGGCCGAGCGGTCGCTGTTTGAACTTGTCCTTGAAAACATTTGGACACGACGTCTTTCTAATTCAGCTTGTGATTCTAGTGCGTCGTCGAGAAGCTCATCCAAAGATTGTAGCGAACCCGACAAACTTACTTTGTTATTCTCTCCGTTAAATGGCCGCTTCTTCTGCTGCTTGCCTGATGTGACCGATGATTTTAATTTGTAAATGTCTTTTACGTCGGTTTCCTTCGGATATTCCGATATTGCTTCTTCTAGAAGATCATCTGTGCTTATTCCAGAAAAGTCTACAATATCACTGAGTGAGGATGCTGGTGTCAAAGGTTCACCACAATAACTTTCCCTTCTTTTGTTTGCCATGTTTACATTATTTGCTGTATGCTTTACAGACGCAGATTCGGTAACAGAAGCTGCTGTACTACCATGAGCGATAACATCTCTGCGTCTCTCGTCTCTCTCTGATTCTTGCTCGGTAAGCATCGTAGAAACACGGTTTAACCTTGTTCCATGCATAGGTTTTGGATTATTCATTAACTGTTTAGGGGATTTACGACGTGCAATCATTCGAGTAACGCCATTTTCAAATAAAAAAGCCTCCGGTGCTTGACCAGACAGTTCGGATAACTCTTGTCTTAGTGGCAATTTATATTTCAACCCTTTAGTTGGCCTCTCCAATGTACATTCGGCCATTTGGGACTGAAGTTTCTTATTGTACAAGTCACACAGTTGAACTCGTGACGCACCAGCCACCGTAGAATCTCCTTTATCGTTATCCGTGCATAGGTCCATTCCTAATTCGCCGAGTTTTCTTACCCGCATTTCTTCTAAAGAAATATCCCGAATGTATTTTCCGTTGACATCAAAGCGTTCTAAGCTGACAGGGATACTTTTCCATTCTATCTCATCTTCGTCAAGGGAATAGAGTTCTATGTCAATGCTCCCGACTATGACCATTTTGATAATGTTCGTCCGCAGATACACGCCTGTCTTTAGGCACGATTTCAGATTCTTCTCGTTGCCTTTCGAGTCCACAATTCTCACTGTGGGGTAATCATTAGAGTCCGCGCTCTCGGCGTCACTGTCGCTGAATTCCGGCTGTGTGGTTTCTATCTCTGCCTTGTCTCGTGAGAGGCGTCTTTGGACGTCTTTGTATTTAAAGTCCTGCAGGATCATCTTAACCCCAGACCAATCTGCCTGATCTGTGTCCAGCCATTCAGGAGGTTCTCTGTTGAACAACCAGGAGATATTGGATGACTCCCAGAATTCAGACCTGTAAATTCTCATGGCTTCCACCATGTGTGGGTCCAACGAATGAGGTTTTGATTTCTCTTGACGCGTCTTTAAGGTTTCTTTTGCGTTAGACATTTCCCTGTCTTCCTCTCTTTGCTGCACGGGCGTGTCTGACAAGCCCGGTAGGTGAACCACCCACTCTGCTACGTCGTTTCTTCGTTGATCCATTTGTTTAAATAAGCTTGTCGTATGAAGGCTATAAAATATATAGGCCTACACGTACTTAAGAGCTCAAAACTATGCACATCCAAGAACAATAGTAGACGTAACCAACGTTATTACGTCATCAGATCCGCTGTCATAATGGACGTTCATAAAGTCGTTGTTAGAAGTGGAAATAGCCATCGTTGGATGACACCACGTCACAATTGAGTTGTTTGGTAACGTCAGGAAATGGGAGTCTGGTAATGTCAAAAAGGGGGAGTTGCAGGCGAATCTCTAGCGCCATAACAGTCTAGATCGGTGTCCGTTCTAGTAACGTCACAATGGATTTATGTGTATGACGTTATTTAAAAGCGCCACTATCGTGAATGTTGTGACGAGAGAGGATTGCCTTTCAAAGACTAAATTACCTTCTCTTGCCAAATTACCGACACTCCCATGTTAAGCCTGGTTTGTCTTTTGAAGAACCCAGCCCGATAACGTGGCACAAGTGCCTTTTGACGTTTTGTCAAGGTTGTCGTTATGTGCGATATGCAACTTAAACCCACTGGGCAGGGAACAGTTTTTTTACGGCCAAAGTTTTTATTTACTACATACTTAAATTACACGAACCTGAACATGCAGTAGATTTAATTTTGGACGAACGGCGTATCTTTAATTTGGTTGACCTAAAATTCTTATACCTGGGCGCAAAACACCAAACTATATAAGTTTGTGTGGAAACGTGTATGTTGGGAAAAAAAATCTTCATCCGAGAAAACCTTGGACTAAATAAAAATTTTTTAACTGAAAAAGTAATGTTACATGATAGCTAATCGCTGGCTTGGACATAACTTGTTACCATTCTCACAATTTGTCTATCGAGTATTGCATTAATGTTTTTGTCTGAATATTGAAATATTTGTGCTATTTTGCTACTGTGCTTTTTAATTATCTATGGACACTGAGATACCTAACTCACTCATCCATCAGGCCCGGCTAAGTGGTCTATGTGGCAGGCATTTACTGCTGGTGATTCGGTGCCTATATGTCTGAGTGGTGGGTTCGATTCTTGGACGGGGTTCAAATCTGAACGAGAATCTGTCCAAACTGTTCGAATACTATTATTTATCAATATCGCTAAATGAATTATTTTATCAATAAGTGAAATACCAAAATAGACAATTCAGTACTGAAAGAAAAAAATCCATTTGGCAATGAGAAGAAAGACCTCCTCCGGTAGGCCAACTAAAAGAAATGTACCTCTATGGCTATGAAGCGAACTGTTCTTAATTGCAATGATTGAAAATGTCATTTTTGGCACTGAAAGAAAGGGTACTCTTTGGTAATAAAAGAAATGGTCCCCCTTGGCAACGAAAGAAAGTGTTCTCTTTGGCAACGAAAGATAGGGCCCTCTTTGGCAATGAAAGAAAGGGTCCTCTTTGGCAATGAAATGAGAGGTCCACTTTGGCAATGAAAGAAGGGGTCCTCTTTGGCAATGAAAGAAAGGGCTGTCTTTGACAATAAGTGGAAATATCCTCTTCAGTACTGTAACAAAGGGTCCTCTTTGGCAATGGCATAAAGGGTTATCTTTGGTAAAGAAAGAAAGGGCACACTTTGGTAATGGAAGAAAGCGCCCTCTTTGGCAGTAAGTGGAAATATCCTCTTCAATATTGAAAGAAATGGTCCTCTTTGGCATTGAAATAGAGGGGCATCTTTGGCAATGAAAGAAAGGGCCCTTCGACAATGAAATAAAGCGCTTCTTTGGCAATGGAAGAAAGGGTCGGCTTTGGCGATGAAAAAAAGGGCCCTCTTTGGCAATGAAAGAAAGGGTTCTCTTTTGGCAATGAAATAAAGGGTCGTCTTTGGCAATGAAATAAAGGGTCGTCTTTGGTAATGAAATAAAGGGTTCTCTTTGGCAATGGAAGAAATGGCCCTCTTTGGCAATAAAATAAAGGATCGTCTTTGGTAATGAAATAAAGCGCCTCTTTAGCAATGAAAGAAGGGGTCTGCTTTGGCGATGAAAAAAGGGCCCTCCTTGGCAATGAAAGAAGGGGTCTGCTTTGGCGATGAAAAAAGGGCCCTCTTTGGCAATGAAAGAAAGGGTTCTCTTTGGCATTGAAATAAAGGGTCGTCTTTGGCAATGAAAGAAAGGGCCCTCTTTGGCAATGAAAGAAAGGGCCTTCTTTGGCAATGAAAGAAAGGGCCCTCTTTGACAATGAAAGAAGAGGTCCTCTTTGGCGATGAAATAAAGGGCCTTCTTTGGCAATGAAAGAAAGTGTCCGCTTTGGCAATAAGTGGAAATATCTTCTTCAGTATTGAAAGAAAGGGTCCTGTTTGGCAATGAAATAAAGGGTCATCTTTGGTAATGAAAGAAAGGGCCCGCTTTGGCAATGAAATAAGGAGTCCACTTTGGCAATGAAAGAGGGCCTACTTTGGAAATGTAAGAAGGGGTCCTCTTTGGCGATGAAAGGAAGGGCCCTCTTTGGCAATGAATTAAAGGGTCCTCTTTGGCAATGAAAGGGCCCGCTTTTGGCAATGAAAGAAAGGGCCCTCTTTGGCAATGAATTAAAGGTCCTCTTTGGCAATGAAAGGGTCCTCTTTGACAATAAAAGGGGATATCTCTTCTTCAGTACTGAAAGAAAGGGTCCTCTTTGACAATGAAATTAATGATCCTCTTTGGCAATGAAAGAAAGGATAGTCTTTGGCAATAAATGGAACGGTCCTCTTCAGTACTGAACGAACGAGTCCTCTTTGACAGTGGAGTGAAAGGTCATCTAAGGGCAGAATGGTAAGGTCACCTATCAGTATCTTCTGGGTGTCTGATAATATACAACCACTGTTTCACAAGCGGTCGATTTACTTAAATGTAAAGTTAATAAGGTTGTTTATACAATAAACCATGCCTGTCGTATGTGTATCGTGTAGTGTATTTTCAATACATTTGACATGTATAGATATATAACCATTAAAAAAAACAGATCGGGTAGCTGCATTGGTTACCTGCATTGCGTAACCGAACGTATACAAACACCATTATCTGTGGGTCCATAGTTACTCAAGTACGATATTAGTCAGTCCTTCATTGTTTGTATTTCGTGTCTATATACTCCTGGATAATGTCGCTGGTAAAGAGATTGTCGTGTGTGTTTTGCTGACAGGGGAATGTTTTATATAGATGGCCTAAATTTGACGTTAGCGATTTTCACCTAAAGATCCACGCTCTGTGTGTTAGCTGTTCTTGGATTTTCACTGGCAAAACGACTGTCGCGTGTGTTTTGCCGCCGAGGGAGTTTTTTTTATTTTATAAAGACAGTCTTGATTTGAAGTTAGCGATTGTTACCCAAATTTACTATCCACGCTTGATTCATTTGCAATTTTTGGATTTTCTAACTTACACATTCTGGAATTCGTCGGAATTCGTTTTTATACGAGATTATTCGTTTGTGCATTGTGAAGGAAACTAATGGGAGGCTAATGAAATGACTGGTCAACATAATTATATTCAAAAAACAGGATTCTGTTGGAACATTTTATTAAGCTTGTAACGAGAAAACAAAGTGCTAGCAAGAAAGATGAAAAATAGACCAGATATTCTATTTATAAATGTTGTTGTTCCTGTCTTGTTTGTCATTACATGTTGGGGAAGCGTAGGTAAGTGGTATAGTCTTTAACAAGGGTGAACTTTCGAATTGAAATCACCGTCCGACTAAGTGTAGTATGTTTAAAGGAGAAGGCAACAAATCTCGCTTCTATCGCTCATAAATTTTATCAAACTGAAATGTAGACAGATAGGAGAAAACATGGTTTTAATACTAGTTTCATTAGATCGATGGGCGTCACATATCTGCCGCGGTTACAATAAATGAGGTCATTAGGTATAATACGCTTTAAGTAAAGCTAAAAAAATCCAGAAATCCGCCAAGATTAAATAATTCTTTCTTTCAAATAAATTATTATTATTTTTTGTCGTGGCGGACTATTAACACATTTAAAAACTTTATGTTCCATGGCACAGTGTCTCTTCTACATCACACTCTCCACACAACCCAGTGTCATGAAGACCAAACCTTTTCAAGTACAAATTAGTTTGGACAGGACCACAAGATACACGATGGTAAAGTACTTCAGCTCACCTGTAATTAAAAGTAGATATATTTTGATTAGAAACAGACGGATTAAAATAATAGAAAAATCTTCCCCGTGTCGAATTGTTCCATTCGTCCCGCCACGTAGTTATAAAGTGGGGTTTTGCCACAGACACAATTTCTGACAGCGAGAGAGGTACATGCTCTAAAATATCTGGCAGGAGAGTGGTTTGCTAGGCTAAATTCTTAACACATTCATTTTTTTCTATATTAAAATGATCAGGTATCCACTCACAGCATAATTAATCCAAGGAGTCCATTAAGATTACGGCTACTAAAATTGATTTCTTCGTAAACACTAAATACCCCACCCATTCAGAATACAGAAGTGCCTAAGTGTATAAATTTGTTTGTCCAGCATCTAACGCATCATATATTGGCAAGACTAATAGATGTTTATTGACCTGAATTAAAGAACACAGCCACGGTAGGACCCATAGTGAGATATATAACCATATTATCCAGTGTGATGGTTTCAAATATATAAAAGACCAATCTCGTCACTGGTCTGATTTGTTATTAAGGGAAGCTTTAGTCATTAGCAGACAGAGAACAATCCTTAATCATGGGCTTAAAGCCACTAAATAAATATATTTGTTTTCTTAAATTGTTTTAATGGGAGTCTCGGGAAATTGGCAAGGGAGGTAATTTTAGACTTACAAGGCGGTCCTCTGACGTCACAGCATTCGT
>JAQQZZ010070124.1:0-39875 GCA_030265115.1 Mopalia vespertina | reverse complement strand
ATTTCAGTTAAATCATTACCTAGTCATTGTGTATTTCAGTTAAATCATAACCTAATCACTGTATTTCAGTTAAATCAGTACCTAATCAGTGTGTATTTTAGGTAAATCATTACCTAGTTAGTGTGTATTTTAGGTAAATCATTACCTAGTCAGTGTGCATTTCAGTTAAATCATTACCTAGTCATTGTGTATTTCAGTTAAATCATAACCTAATCACTGTATTTCAGTTAAATCATTACCTAATCACTGTGTATTTTAGGTAAATCATTACCTAGTCAGTGTGCATTTCAGTTAAATCATTACTAAGTCAGTGTGTATTTCAGTTTAATCATAAGCTAATCACTGTATTTCACTTAAATCATTACCTAATCAATGTGTATTTTAGGTAAATCATTACCTAGTCAGTGTGAATTTCAGCTAAATCATTACCTAAATCACTGTGTATTTTAGGTAAATCATTACCTAGTCACTTTGCATTTCAGTTAAATCATTACCTAGTTCGTGTGTATTTATACCGTTGTAATTTGGCGAACAACAACCGCAGAATATATAATAAGTAGTAAGTATAAAACAGGTAATGGTGTATGACCAAAGACCTCTGTACCCTACACAATGGAGGTAGGACAGCTACAGAAATGGAAGTCAAAACAATCAGATAAAATTAATCAAACGGGTTTTACCTTCCATAAGACGCATGCGCGCTCGAGCCCAGTCTTCTCTGTTGAGTGAAGTGAGAACTCCTATGGGATCTGCACTTATTTCGTTCTCTTCAGCCATCTTGACAATGCGACAGAGTTGTGTGTAAAGATTATCTTGTGTTAATCTCAGAAAATTGATGACAACGTCGAGAACAAAGAACTGGAATTGAAACCCATTGGTAATTTTTAAAAAACAAGTAAAACTCTGTCCTGACAGTTATCTGTGAGTTTCCTTTAATCTGGTAAATGTTTGATTCTCACATATTAAACGTTCTTAGTTTTAGTTATGCAAACATTTCTTTCGTATGAGTGCTCATCACATTTGAATAAATGTAAAAACATTTCATAGGGTACGAATTCAAGTTGGCTTTAATCGAATATACAACACTCACTGAACGTTTTCGATACTTGTTTCTAATCATGTAGCAAAACGTTTTGCATAATACAAACAACTTTAATTATGACACGAAGAAGCACACATCCAAAACAGCTGCTGGTTAACTCAGTCAGCCAATAATAATATTATTATGCTAATAATTATGTACATTGCCACAGTGATCCAAATTGGCTTTTCCCCTTTATTTAAGTCATCTTGATCTGTCACTTTAACTACAATATATTGGGGCAGGTGGTATCCATATCGGGAATATTTCTCCCGTCAATTAGATAAAACCAAACTCGTTCCCAGATTCCACATGACGATCACCTTAATTTAAAAGAAAAAACTAGTGCAAGTCGTGGGCATACAAATCTTAACGTTACTCTATTCAAACCTTTTCATTGTTCTCTTATATTGCTTTTTCATCGATCGTTTTAATTTGACGCTAGTATCTGTTTTATATTTACTCTCTTCAGTCCATTGACTTTCATGATGACCTACCTGATTTTTACAAATAACGACTACATGTTCTGGTTCTGGAAGAATGTTAGTCGTTTGATCTATCACCAAACTGTCCTTCCCCCTGCCAGGAACCCTGTAGGACGTGAACAGTCGGTAATACTGTTCCATACACAATGGTTGACCCTTCTCTCTGTGACGAGCTCGATCTATTGGTAAACCCCGTCTGAAAAACCCAGTGATAAATTACTGAGATGAGTATTAATCATATAGTTTGGTGGTCAAATGATAACTCTATATAATTAGTATATGGAGCAACATTTTGTCCTGATCGTGAAATTTAGCCTCGAGTCACTGCAGTACATATCTGACATAGATACCGGGTATTAAATATTTTCAATACAGTCATGTGAAGGTAAAAAATCTGCCAATTCTGATCAGATACTGTTGAGAAAAATTCACATGCTCTCGCGGGGACAGTATCGATTGTGCTTGTTAAGTCTGTCGCGCAATGATGACATGGCACGTTTTGATTAGAGGGACGGTGAGGAGAAAATGTTGACTGATTATAGCTGCTTTTCACAGTTCTATCCCCAAACTTCTATTTTAATGCCTGTCAGTAACGAGCTTTGTTAGCGTCAATCAACCCCCGTACAGACACAACCTTTGGACGTATTACGACCGTTCCTCTACTAACTGCCACTTCTTAGTCCAGAACAAAGCTGATTGTAACGAGAGACATGGCCAGAGACAAAACATGGGGGTTTGTGTTTCTTCTATACTATCTATCAAAATGCTATTCGTTAGGGGTTGTGTGGTTGACAGGGCGCCACTGTGTTATTTGAGAGAATTGTATAAAGATTAGTCTGTCTGGTAAACCTCAATAAACCCTCGTCAATTCCTGAAAGTATATATAGTCAGTTTGACAGGCATGTCTGAGGCACAAAGAATCAAACTTGATCACACTCTGTCAGTTTGTTTTTGAAAATGTATAATCGGTGTGGTAAATGTTGCTTCTTTGATGTAATAATATGTTCTAAATGAATATTAGTCATATTTCTTCGATTTAATAGTATCAAACTTATTGGTCTCGCGGTGGCTTTTGTTTCGATAAAGTGTGGATATTTGGTAATTTACATATAGATCTCGACGCGCACTTGGGAAACCACTTGTTACCAATCACGTGTACACTGAAGATGATGTTGTTTATCAACACAACAAATAAAAACCCCGCCAAAAGACCTTTGTTACACCAATGTGACTTTTTATAAATGTAGTCGAGTGGCTGAATATTCATAATAGCAACAACACATAAGATTAGAAATATGTGTAATAGTGCGCTGTAGTCGTCCTTCGGTTCCCTTATGGAATCGAGTGTAAACCGATCAATCCACTTTGGTTAGTAAGGAGAATTCAACAATTTACTGGTTACTTTCACAATTGTTCTATGAAATGTTTTGAAATATACTTGAGTTTTTTCTAACTTTATACAGAATAACATACCGGATATTCTCAATGTAATAAAAGGTATGAAAAAAATTGTTTTAAAAACTTTCATCACTGAAATCCCCCACAAAAGTTGGGAGATATTTGTACAATGTAGCTTGACTAATTGACCTTAGCGTGTGACGTCAGCTTAGACATCGCCGTTTTGGCTCAGTTTTTGCTCTGCAACGACAGAGATGACAAATAAAGAATGAGTTTTATATTAGGTGACGGGTTTATTCTTATTCAGTATTTTTATTGTAGTAAACATCATTTTATTTTCCCGACGAATCAGACATAGTAATGCTCTCTACAGAATCGGTCGCAAGTGTAGGCCTATAAAACAAATGTAGTTTCCTTGATTTATTCTTCACTAAAAAATAGCAAAAGCTTTTGCGAAATGCCGAGGGTGGATGTACTTCTGATCAGATTATACTTTTTGATCAAATTAATTGCCGCTAAATACAGATTGTGAGGGAGAATTCTGTAATTGAGATCGTGGATGCTTTTATTTCACATATCTACAAAAATGTTCCACTCACCTTTTTATTTTACATCAGTGAAAAAGATTTTCATATATGTTGAATTAAGGCTTATTTTAGATATGTCGAATTCTTTTTCACATATGTTAAATTCTTTTTTACATCAGTGGAATTCTTTTCAACATATGTAAAATAAATAATTTATTTTACATGTGAAAAAGAATTGTACATATGTGAAATTCTTTTTCACATATGTGAAATTCTTTTCCACATATGTTGAATTCTTTTCCACATATGTGAAATTATTTTCCACATATGTGAAATTCTTTTCCACATATGTAAAATAAAATCTTTTATTTTACATATGTGGAAAATAATTTATGAGAATCAATGTAGGTATTGACTTACAAATCAATACGGCAAGAAGTCTAGATATTCTCTTACGAATGAAAAGTGAATAAGTGTAGGTATTCACCTACGCATCAAAAATACATTAAGTGTACATGTTCACTTACGAATCAACACGGCATGAGTGTAATTATTCACTTACGAATCAATAAGGCAATAAGTATAAATATTCTCTTAAGAATTAATAAGACAATAAGTGTAGGTATTCACTTGCAAATCAATAATACAGCAAATTTAGATATTCGCTTACGAATCAATAATACAATAAGTGTAGGTATTCACTACGAATCAATAAGACAATAAGTGTAGATATTCTCAGAAGAATAAATAAGACAATAAGTGTACATATTCACTAACGAATCAAAAAATACAATAAGTGTAGCTATTCTCTCACGAATTATTAAACAATAAGTGTAAGTATTCACTTGCGAATCAATAATACAACACGTGTAGATATTCTCTGTCGAAATAATAAGACAATCAGTGTAGATATTCACTTGTGAATCGATAAGACAATAAGTGGATGTATTAACTTACGAATCAGTCTAGGTATTCACTTATAAATCAATACGGCAAGAAGTGTAGATATTCTCTTACGAATCAAAAAGACAATAAGTGTAGATATTCACTTACGAATTAATAAGGCATGAGTGTAATTATTGACTTACAAATCAATAAGGCAATGAGTATAAATATTCTCTAACGAATTAATAAGACAATGAGTGTAGGTATTCACTACGAATCAATTAAGCAATAAGTGTAAATATTATCTTGTGAATCAATACAACAATAAGTGTAGATATTCACTTACGATTCAATAATACAATAAATGTAGGTATCCACTAGCGAATCATTAAGACAATAATTGTAGGTATTCCCTAACGAATCAAAAATGCAATACATGTAGGTATTCACCTACGAAATAATAAGACAATAAGTGTACATAGTCCCCTTCGAAATAGTAAGACAATGAGTGTAGATATTCACTTACGAATCAATAAGACAATAAGTATAGATATTCTCTTACGAATCAATAATTACAATAAGTGTAGATATTCTCATACGAATCAATAAGACAATAAGTGTAGATATCCACTTACGAAATAGTAAGACGATGAGTGTAGATATTCACTTACGAATCAATAAGACAATAAGTGTAGATATTCTCTTACGAATCAATAATTACAATAAGTGTAGATATTCTCATACGAATCAATAAGACAATAAGTGTAGGTATCCACTTACGAATCAAAAATGCAATACGTGTAGGTATTTACCTACGAAATAATAAGACAATAAGTGTACATATTCCCCTTCGAAATAGTAAGACAATGAGTGTAGATATTTACTAACGAATCCATAAGACAATAAGTGTAGGTATTCCCTAACGAATCAAAAATGCAATACGTGTAGGTATTCACCTACGAAATAATAAGACAATAAGTGTACATATTCACTACGAATCAATTAAACAATCAGTGTAGATATTCACTTGTGAATAAATAAGACAATAAATATCGATATTCACTAACGAATCAATAATACAATAAGTGTTTGTATTCACTTGCTAATCAATAATACAATAAGTGTAGGTATCCACTTACGAAATAGTAAAACAATGAGTGTAGATATTCACTTACAAATCATTAAGACAGCAAGTATAGATATTCTCTCATTAATCAATAAGACAATAAGTGTAGATATTCTCATACGAATCAATAAGATGAGAAGTGTAGACATTCACTTACAAATTAACAGGACAATAAGTGTAAGTATTCTGTTAAGAATTAACAAGACAATAAGTGTAGGTATTCACGTGCGAAATAGTAAGACAATAAGTATACATATTCTCTTATTAATCAATAAGGCAATAAGTATAAATATTCTACTACGAATTAATAAGACAATAAGTGTAGGTATTCACTTGCAAATCAATAATACAATAAGTATAGGTATTCACTACGAATCAAATAAACAATAAGTGTAGACATTCACTTGTGAATCAATAAGACAATAAGTGTAGATATTCACTCAAGAATCAATAATACAATAAGTGTATGTATTCACTTGCGAATCAATAATACAATAAGTGTAGATATTCTCTTACGAATTAATAAGACAATAAGTGTATGTATTCACTTGCGAATCAATCAGACAATACGTGTAGATATTATCTTACGAATCAAAAATGTCAATGTGTAGATATTCACTTACGAAATAATAAGACAATAAGTGTACATATTCACTTACGAAATAGTAAAACAATGAATGTAGATATTCACTTACGAATCATTAAGACAATCAGTATAGATATTCTATCATTAATCAATAAGACAATAAGTGTAGATATCCAGTTTCGAAATAGTAAGAAAATGAATGTAGATATTCACTTACGGATCAATAAGACCATAAGTGTAGACATTCAATTACGAATTAACAAGACTATAAGTGTAGATATTCTCTTTCGAAATAGTAAGACGATAAGTGTAGGTATCCACTTACTAATCAATAAGACATGAGTGTAGCTATTCACTTACGAATTAATAAGACGATAAGTGTAGGTATCCACTTACTAATCAATAAGACATGAGTGTAGATATTCTCTTACGAATCAAAAAGACAATAAGTGTAGGTATCCACTTACGAAATAGTAAGACAATGAGTGTAGATATTCTCTTACGAATCAATAAGACAACAAGTGTAGGTATCCACTTACGAAATAGCAAGACAATAAGCGTAGGTATTCACTTACGAATCAATAAGACAATAAGCGTAGGTATTCACTTACGAATCAATAAGACAATAAGTGTAGGTATCCACTCACGAAATAGTAAGACAATGAGTGTAGATATTCACTTACGAATCAATAAGACAATAAGCGTAGGTATTCACTTACGAAATAGTAAGATAATAAGTGTAGATATTCACTTACGAATCAATAAGACAATAAGTGTAGTTGTTCACTTACGAAATAGTAAGACAATAAGTGTAGATATTCACTTACGAAATAGTAAGACAATAAGTGTAGATATTCACTTATG
This sequence comes from Mopalia vespertina, assembly GCA_030265115.1. Taxonomy (NCBI): domain Eukaryota; kingdom Metazoa; phylum Mollusca; class Polyplacophora; order Chitonida; family Mopaliidae; genus Mopalia; species Mopalia vespertina. The sequence continues at coordinate 32,923 of JAQQZZ010070124.1, read as the reverse complement.
AATCAGTAAGAAAATGAGTGTAGATATTCACTTACGAATCAATAAGACAATAAGTGTAGTTATTCACTTACGAATCAATAAGACAATAAGTGTAGTTATTCACTTACGAATCAATAAGACAATAAGTGTAGTTATAAGTTTTGAACGACATTTAAGTTTTGAACGACATTTAGAAGAGGGGTAACATAATTGTAGAATTTCTGCCAGTATAAAGTAGTTAAATAAGTGTAGTTATTCATTTACGAATTAGTAAGACAATAAGTGTAGATATTCACTTATGAATCAGTAATACAATGAGTGCAGATATTCGCTAACGAATCAATAAGACAAGTGTAGATATTCTCTGACGAATCAATAAGACAATTAGTGTAGATATTCACTTACGAATCAATAAAACAATAAGTGTAGATATTCTCTTTCGAATTAATAAGACAATAAGTGTAGGTATTCACTTACGAATCAATCACGGTCTTGTAGTCCAGTATACCAGATATCAACCTTGCGGTGAACCTGTGAACAATATGAAGACAATAAGTAATGACTTTCTGGTAGTCCAGTATACCAGATATCAATATTGCGGTAAACTTATGAACAATATAAAGACAATAAACACTGGCGAAAGCACAGGTTTGTTTAAAATAAAATGTTCACACCTTCTTAACGAAAACTTTTTCAGAATACTTAATATAGGAAGTCAGTATTTCACTAATCACATTTATTTACCATTGATAAAACGTCACTAAACAATGTTCGTCATTCAGTCATAATTATCCGTGAGGTATCAGAAGTGTGTTGGTATATCATGATCGCTAGGCTAATTGTTTTTAATAATGTATCTTTATTTCAGACTAATGTCCATATTACAATTGTTACATCAAGTGTTATAACACGGACAGATATATATTTATACATGTATATACTGTACATATTCATACAGGTACAGCAGTGTCCGCCATTTATGCATTATGCTTTAGGACATAAATAAGTTATCACCTGATTTTCTGACAACTGGAGTCTACGTCGTAGCTTATAATTAGATTTCCTCAGCAGTTCACCAAATGAAGGGATACTGTGAGACCCGAACCTCAGAATGGTACTACAGTCATGTCGAAAGTACATTAACCAGCGAAATTAGTTATTATATATGGTACGAATAGAATTGAACACTTTCTAGGTATAAAAACACAATAATTGACAACAATATATACCACCTATGGCCATATACATAAATGTAAAAATGTTTTAATATTTAAGTAATAAAATGTGTTTCATAACAACTTCAGTATGTGAAGCTTCTAACCTTAGTTGTGCACTTTCATCTTCAAAATATTGTCGCGGAAAGGCCATGCCTGGGTTTGAATTCACAGGAAGCGGAAGTCTCACTTTCATGTACATTTCATCAAGCCACCAGTTATACACCTGAGGATTTTAAAAATGTTACGTAATAAAGACCAACATTTTGTTCTTTGTTTGAATATCACATTATTGTATACGGTTAAAGTGCATTTAACTTTCTAGATTATCATTCGTACATCTAGAAATTGGATTGTGAATGCTGACTTCATGTTACATAGGGTGACGTTAGGAAAAGAAGAGTAATCAATATTCGCCATAGTGATCCAACATACGATACGTGTTTGATCTCTGCTATTACCGCCATCTTGGAATCGGTTTTGTTCGTTTGGGTGCTGTTTAAGTTTTAACTTAATGGCATTTTACTGATATAAAGCCTTTTTATAGCCGGTACTTTGACTAAAGCCAGGAGGAAGCTCGTGGGAAATACACCAGGATATTTGCGACAGTACATAACTGACTTAACTACGGTAGGTCCATCTTCGAATTGGTCCCTCATTATACAAATTGATGAACGACTATAAAAACTAGCACTACAAAGGCCTAATTGAAGCATTGGTCCCTCACTCTAGGAACGATAGAAACGGGGAGGTTATTAACGGAGCGGCCTGTTTTTTTGTGGGATAAAGAAAATAATGATAAATCGAAAATTATTTGAACGGTTGTACACGGGATTGGATTGTATGTTGCACAGATATTGGGCGCTTTAGAAAACCAGGGAACTTACAAAGGAGTTGCTAGGATAGGGTAATGATTTGGAGAACAGGAGTGAGTTCGATTCAATCCAGTGGCATACGGATATACGGTGGTATATGTTGCCAGCCTGAGCTGCCAGTCTATTTACGGTCAAAGTTTTTCAGTGCTCACAAGAGAAGCTCTCAGTTTGTGAACGTTGTAATATGAAGAGAGGAGTAACATACAGAGTCGTGTATGACTATATAGACCTCAATGCCCATGGTTTGAATGGATTAATGTGTATATAGTGTCATATTTAATCTGAAGCAAGGATACCACATCGTAACAGCATACTTATGTGGCTAAAGGCCAGGTTTCTTTGGATTAGACTAGCGCATGTCGAGAACGATTTCAACCTCTACTCCCCAACGCTAGCCAGAATATGAAAGAGCTGAACGGCTTTCACTGGAGGACTAAATTATAGGGTAACCGGGGAAATACGAAACTTTGCTAGATTGTTAAGAGCCAAGTGTGCTCTATAAATGGGGAATTTCTGTGATTCCAATCTGATGTTCGCCTATGGCTATCCGAGAATAAAATGAGCTTTGATTTTTTCTCGCTAGATGACAGAAGTAAGTTAATTTATTTGCAGAATTACCAGGGCAGATTTTCTTTCATTTTCTATCTGTCCGGGAAACCACCACGTGACATTTGGCTGATTTTCATTGAAGGTTTCTCTAAACTCAGGGGATGATTATTGGGTAGGATAGATTCGTTGCCAGTCTCACAAAAGTTGTCATCCAAATCTCTATCTTTGCCCTCGAGATAAAATGTGTAAAATTACTCTATCCTGATAGGAACGCTAACCTTTCACTGTGACTGTGGTACCCTTGTCTTAGCACACGTTGTGCTGGGCGAAACAGGAATTTTTGACGATATTTACACGACTTCGTTTTGGTTATCCCCATTGGGTATTTCGTTTAAGGCTGGATTTAAATGTATTTTACCACTTTTAAACAGATTTGAATCAATCCGAGTAACTGGCCAGTGGCTAAAAACATGCATGAACCGTTGTGTAAGCCACAAATCATACCCAATTATCCTTTATCTCAGCTAAAGCTTTTAGCTTTTCCTGTAGATATTCTCCAATTCCATCTTTTTTCCTGAACTCTGTCACAAGCTGCTCGGTTACTTTGAATTCTTTGTCGCTAACGATAGGCCTGATCATGGCCAGGTATCTATCCAGCGTTGACTGAAGATCAGGTATGGGTAATTTTCGCAGAGATTTCTTGAAAGAAAAAAAGATATACAATTAACTTATATACCAACACAAATGCGATATTTGACAGGTAGACCTAAATGATCATAAATAGAAATGTAAGAAAATAAAGAATAGCCAAATGTTGTTTATCACGTTTCTAGCTATAAATTGAAAGTATATTGAAACCGACAGTATATAACCACATTTATACTCTGTGTCAAACTAGAAGCTTTGCCAGTATATTGAAACCGACAGTATATAACCACATTTACACTCTGTGTCAAACTAGAAGCTTTGGCAGTATATTGAAACCGACAGTATATAACTACATTTACACTCTGTGTCAAACTAGAAGCTTTGCCAGTATATTGAAACCGACAGTATATAACCACATTGCATATCTATATTTAATGTAGAGAATATTTATGTTGGTATTTAATCGTATAATGTTTCTTTGGCATGTCTGTAAGACCTCCCGTGTCATCCGGCCAGTTTGAATTGGATGAATCAAATAAACTGTATTTTGTTACGCTGTGAAAATTACACGTTTGTTTCATTGACACTATCATGTTATCTTACAAAACAGTTCAACCCCGCCCACTAGTTATTGCTATTATCTAAGAATTGACGATCACGTTTTGCAGTTTTATCGGGGTATAAACTGTTTACTGAGTGTGGTTCATACCGTGTAAACTTTCGACCGAAGAATACACTGATAAACCTGCGATATGTGATCGTAAGTTATTATAATTTCCAACTAAGTCCAATGTTTATCTCTCCATAAAGCGAAAACAGACAAAACAGCTGTCCCGACATAGTTCCCGTATCCATGTCAACGGCTGCAACCGTATCACACGTGTATATATTACTCCGCATTCAAAGATTAAAGACATGTATGTATAACATGTATTTTGAACAGAATAAAAAATTAATTTGAACCTGAATATAACAGAACAATAATTAGGCATTTACAAATTGAAACGCTACCATGTATTTAAAAACAATGTCGCCCTATGTTTTTATGTGCATTTCGACAATTGGTGCTCCCATAATTGCATTTCAAATGACGCCGTTTGGGTGCTAATATTAACGAGGATTTGAAGTAGACATACGTTTTAATTTGGGGTATATGTTGAAGTTGCAACTATTGAAAATGCCAAGTAGAAAGAATCCTGGTGAATATGGAAAATTGAAATTAGTTAGCTATAGTTCTTCACGAAGGATTCTCGTTTGTTCGCGGGCGGTTTCGTGGATCTTGTGTTGCGACAACTTGATTTTATTCAGTGCATTCTGATAAGTTCGGAGAAAAAAATAGTGAATCTAGCAGAATGCACAAATTTGGGTTGGAGGACGTCATTCATCTGTCTTTTCTTGATATTACTGCATCCTCGATTATGGATGCTACTTTCATTGCGATGACCGCTTATATTGTTATACAAAATATGGCACAACGCCACACCAGCATTCAGGGCAGTGACCATTCTAAAATATAATCGATTCTACTTCCTACGTCGAGTCATTGACTCTAAGACACACCCGTGCCATCTAGTTTCGCACCTCTTTTATTTTCTGGTCTGTGGCATACATCGCCCCAAATATTGGCGGACATTAATGCGCGATGGCCTGGCATAGCGTTTGAGCGTTGTCTTATATAGTCTCGTCCAAAAACTCACGAGAATACGATTGGGCAGTGATAACAGTGGCTCTGGGGGAATGAGCGGTAAAAATCCGCCTTAAACTGGCCTCTTTAGCAACCGTGGGAATGGTGGATCGAAATTTTCATTTGCGATAATTTAAGAGTTTGAGTGTGTAAGAAATCAGGTCATTCGTCGTAACACAAGGACTGGACTTGTCTTCAAACAGCTTCAGGGTTTTCACAGGACACATTAAGCCGTTACTCGCATACGCGACATGCGCTTGTCTGGTTGCGGACTATTTAAAGCTGCATACTCTCTTTCCTCAGTTCCTACATATATCCATACTAAAATGTAATCACACTGGCACAGGCATGTTAATTCATTCAAATCGATTACTTATCTCATGTTCTAGATACTCCCAGATACAAGTTTCTAAATAAATCTTTATTTCGATTTGTTATGGGTTACAGTCATCTATATAATGTATATAAAGTATTGATAAATATGAAACCAACAAGATATTTGGTAATGGGTAAGGAATAAATCAGCTTACCGCCTGCTATTTCACAGATAGATAAATTAACCAATTAGTACATCTGCTAAATGAGTCTTACAACCTTTCTGGTAGAGATGTCAGTTTCGCCTTAACCTGTCCATAAGGTTTGTGTTTCTCTTGTATGCTATAATGGGCCTTTGTGCACATTTCCTGAATCACAAAGGAGACTGTCTACCGAATAATAAACATTTTGTTTGTTGTGCAACATCGGAGTCCTTTTCTGGTACGTAAGTATCTAGCTTACATCTCGACTTGATACATTTTGCGGACTTGTCTGACACTGTAACAGGGCGATTGTGATATTTTAGTTTAGGATCTGATTGTAGGCCTTGATCTAAATTATAACTGTTAAGTTGTCTGAGGGTTTGGGATTAAATTCTGCGAAGACGTCGCCTCTTGGGATCAGGGCCTTAAAGACAACAGAACAAGCCTGGTTGAAGGTTGCAAGAGTGCTAAAATTCTATTCGTGAAACTGCTGCTGGTGAAGCGAAATTGCGTTGACACAGTATTTGTTTGGTTTCCACATGAAGGTTAACGGATCATGGCAAGCTTTTTGATTAGGAGTAAGTCTAGTTATAAAGTTAGTACTGTTTGCTGACGAACAATAAACAGGAGAAAATCAAAATAGCGGTAAGATGGCGTCAAAATTTAAAATGATGTCGACATGAGTAGCGAGCCCAAACGGTTTGTGATAAGATCATACACACATTTTATTAATACCTTATATTATTTCTGGGAAATCGGGGTGAATAATAATAATAATAATAATGATTATAAAAACAATATTAATCGTATCAATTTCGTATCTTTCAAGAAAAATAGCAAAACCATCATTTCCACGATACAGACTGTGGTGCAATAATGTCAATCCTGTTTAGAAAATTCTTATATTGGATAACTCTTTGGGAAAGGTTTTGTTTTTACTGTGTTTTATTGTCATTTAACTACCATCTTTTTTGCTCGACGCTTTAGGCCGAAACCTTTATTTGTGATTCAATGGAATGGTAAACACAGTCTTTAAAAATTGTGGATGAAAACGAAACTGTTTTCCATCCCATCTGAGATCTTTGTTTAGGGTATTTTCTGTCCAATGAAAATGCCTGCATTTAATAGGCCAATGTGAATCACAATTATTTACTAGTTGACCACAACCACATTAAAATTCTTCTCAATATATTGTTGGTGGACCATGTCTGTCAAAAATGCCAAAAAATAGAACAAAAGATTTTGCTGATATGCTTTCAATTCACATTTAAATAAGTAGTGTACCTTTTATGTTCGGACATCCTTTCTAATGGTGTAGTACCATAGGGTCTGTACACATTTCGGGCTGCATTTCTAATGGTGTAGTACCATAGGGTCTATACACATTTCGGGCTGCATTTCTAATGGTGTAGTACCATATCGTCTATAAACATTTCGGGCTGCCTTTCTTACGTTGTAGTACCATAGGGTCTACACACATTTCGGGCTGCCTTTCTAACGTTGTAGTACCATAGGGTCTATACACATTTCAGGCTTCCTTTCTAACGTTGTAGTGTCATAGGGTCTACACACATTTCGGGCAGTATCCATAACGTTGTAGTACCATATGATCTAAACACATTTCGGACAGCCTTTTAAACGTTGTAGTACCATAGGGTCTACACACATTTCGGGCAGTCTCCCTAACGTTGTAGTACCATAGGGTCTACACACATTTCGGACAGTCTTTCTAATGGTGTAGTACCATAGGGTATATACACATTTCGGGCTGCCTTTCTAATATTGTAGTACCATATGATCTATACACATTTCGAGCAGCCTCCCTAACGCATATAGTACCATAGGGTCTATACACATTTCGTACAGCCTTTCTAATGTTGTAGTACCATAGGGTCTATACACATTTCGGGCTGCTTTTGTAATGGTGTAGTACCATAGGGTATACACACATTTCGAGCAGCCTCCCTAACGTTGTAGTACCATAGGATCTATACACATTTCGTACAGCCTCTCTGACGTTGTAGTATCATATGGTCTATACATATTTCGGGCAGCCTTTCTAATATTGGATTACCATAGGGTCTATACACATTTCGGGCTGCCTTTCTAATGGTGTAGTACCATAGGGCCTACACACTTTTCGGTCAGACTTTCTAACGTTGTAGTAACATAGGGACTATACACATTTTGGGCTGCCTTTGTAATGGTGTAGTACCATAGGGTCTACACGCATTTAGGGCTGCTTTTCTAATGGTGTAGTAGCATAGGGTCTATACACATATCGGGCTTCCTTTTTAACGTTGTAGTACCATAGGGTCTATCCACATATCGTAGAGCCTTTCTAATGGTGTAGTACCATAGGGTCTATACACATTTCGGGCTGCTTTTCTAATGGTGTAGTACCATAGGGTCTATAAACATTTCGGGCTGCCTTTCTAACGTTGTAGTACCATAGGGTCTATACACATTTCGTAGAACCTTTATAATGGTGTAGTATCATAGGGTCTTCACACATTTCGGGCTGCCTTTCTAATGGTGTAGTACGATAGGGTCTATACACACATTGGGTTGCCTTTCTAATGGTGTAGTACCATAGGGTCTATACACATTTCAGGCTGCCTTTCTAACGTTGAAGTACCATAGGGTCTATACAGATTTCGAAGAGCCTTTCTAATATTGTATTACCATAGGGTATACACACATTTCGAGCAGCCTACCTAACGTTGTAGTACCATAGGGTCTATACACATTTCGTACAGCCTTTCTAACGTTGTAGTATCATAGGGTCTATACATATTTCGGGCAGCCTTTCTAATATTGTATTACCATAGGGTCTATACACATTTCGGGCTGCCTTTCTAATGGTGTAGTACCATAGGGTCTATACACATTTCGGGCAGTCTTTCTAACGTTGTAGTAACATAGGGACTATACACATTTCGGGCTGCCTTTGTAATGGTGTAGTACCATAGGGTCTACACGCATTTAGGGCTGCTTTTCTAATTGTGTAGTAGCATAGGGTCTATACACATTTCGGGCCGCCTTTTTAACGTTGTAGTACCATAGGGTCTATCCACATTTCGGGCTGCCTTTCTAATGGTGTAATACGATAGGGTCTATACACACATTAGGTTGCCTTTGTAATGGTGTAGTACCATAGGGTCTACACACATTTTGGGCAGCCTTTCTAATGGTGTAGTACCATAGGGTCTATACATATTTCAGGCTGCCTTTCTAACGTTGTAGTACCATAGGGTCTATACAGATTTCGTAGAGCCTTTCTAATATTGTATTACCATAGGGTCTATACACATTTCGGGCTGACTTTCTTATGTTGTAGTACCATAGGGTCCATACACATTTCGGGCAGCCTCCCTAACGTTGCGGTACCATAGGATCTATACACATTTCGGACAACCTTTCTAATATTGTAGTACCACAGGGTCTGTACACATTTCGGGCTGCCTTTCTAATGTTGTAGTACCATACGGTCTATACACATTTCGGGCAGCCTTTCTAATGGTGTGGTACCATAGGGCCTACACACATTTCGGACAGCCTTTCTAATGTTTTCGTACCATAGGGTCTACGCACATTTCGGGCAGCCTTTCTAAAGGTGTGTTACCATGGGGTCTTTTTCTAATGGTGTAGTACCATAAGGTCTACACACAGTTCGGACAGCCTTTCTAATGTTGTAGTACCTTAGGGTCTACACACATTTCGGGCAGCCTTTCTGATGTTGTAGTACCATAGGGTCTACGCACATTTCGGACAGTCTTTCTAACGTTGTAGTGTCATAGGGCCTACGCACATTTCGTGCAGCCTTTCTAGTGGTGTGTTACCGTAGGGTCTACACACATTTCGGAAAGCCTTTCTAATGGTGTGTTACCGTAGGGTCTACACACATTTCGGGCAGCCTTTCTAATGTTGTAGTACCATAGGGTCTACACACATTTCGGACAGTCTTTCTAACGTTGCAGTGTCATAGGGCCTACGCACATTTCGGGCAGCCTTTCTAATGGTGTGTTACCGTAGGGTCTACACACTTTTCGGGCTGCCTTTCTAATAGTGTAGTACCATAGGGCCTACACACATTTCGGGCAGCCTTTCTAATGTTTTGGTACCATAGGGTCTACGCACATTTCGGGCAGCCTTTCTAAAGGTGTTTTACCATAGGGTCCGCACATTTCGGACTGCCTTTCTAATGGTGTAGTACCATAGGGTCTACACACATTTCCGGCAGCCTTTCTAATGGTGTGTTATCGTAGGGTCTACACACATTTCGGGCTGCCTTTCTAATGGTGTAGTACCATAGGGTCTACACACATTTCGGGCAGCCTTTCTAATGTTGTGGTACCATAGGGTCTACGCACATTTCGGGCAGCCTTTCTAAAGGTGTGTTACCATAGGGTCCGCACATTTCGGGCTGCCTTTCTAATGGTGTAGTACCATAGGGTCTATACACATTTCGGGCAGCCTTTCTAATGTTGTGGTACCATAAAGTCTACGCACATTTCGGGCAGCCTTTCTAATGGTGTGTTGCCATAGGGTCTACAGACATTTCGGACAGTCTTTTTAATGTGGTAATGCCGTATGGTCTTCACATATTTCGGGCAGCCTTTCTAACATTGTAATACTATATGGTCTGCACATTGACTCAGTTCTGGTAACCTTTCTAGCGATGTAGTACCATATGGTATACAGACACTCCGGGCAGCCTTTGTAGCGATGTATTACTATAGGGTCTACACATATTTCGGGCAACTTTTCTAACGATGAAGAACCATATAGTCACTATCGATATGAGCAGAATATAAGTCAAATCGATAGTTTGTAAGGATGGTCACCAAACGGATGATAAAGTTATTCTGCTTTTTCACGCAATTAAGTGCTGTATATGTTATAATGTTCCCAAACAGCCAAAGAATCAGTGTAACTGAGCCTCTAGATGGGAGTTTACGCCATTTGGCGGTTAATACAGGACTAAGATTGATTTTCATATACAAAAACCTACAAATATTTAAGTAGTTTGTGAATGTAAGTTCACACATTTAATTTATTTAATTTATCGTTACCGAGGTTGCCAAAAAGGATAAATGATAAAGTCATTTCGATATTAACAGAACTATAGTAACAGACGGTTTTAACATCTGTATTTACAATGGGTCAGCTATGGCAAATAATCTGGTTGGTTAAAATATATAAGCATATAAAATATGTATATATTACAAAAATATATATATAGGTATATATTATAAAAACATACTAACAATAAATCTTAGGTCAGTAGACTTTAAAGTAAAAAATCAGGTTAACGAAAAGTGTGTTTTGTTAAAATAAATGTGTTTCAACCAATCATACGTGTAACTATACTTGAAGTGGTGTTAAGAGTTTCTGTTAAAGGTTAAATCGTAGCACTGAGATTGATGGCCTCTCGGTCCAGACAATGCCGTTAGCAAACTTATAAATACCGCCAGAGATTACGAGGGCTAAGCTGCATGGTATGTCGTGTTCATCCCACTTAGAAACATTGTCGAAAGGGATTATGATATTTCTATAATGTCTCGTCTTCCATCTTTCTTAACAAGGTGAAGGGATATTTCATCAAAGCGGTGTCTTGAATACAATGTTCTAACACATCATTCACCTCGCCAAAAGAGGAACACTTCACCAGCTTCCTAGTATCCGTATCCTGACAATGCTATAATCTCAGCAATGCAAGAGAACCTCATTCACAATGGGTTTATATGGTTACACGATACCAAGATATCTTGCTTAATCTTTTAATTGATCCACTCAATAGTTTGGCAGTCTCGGAAAATACGTTCTCAACATTTCCACTTTAAATAAGTCATAATCATGAGGTTATGTAATGGACAAAAGAATAACAAATATATTGATATATATAACCATGATGTTGTCATTCTAAATGCACAAGTAAATAACAATAATATGTGAATAATGGTAAGCTAAAGTAGGATGCAATACTTACAAAGTGAAATGCGCCATAACTATACTATTTGCCTAATCAATGTAATTGCTGCTGACATTCTTACATTAATAATACATCCTAGGACTGGATTATACACTTATAGAATTGAGATTAACCGTTGTAGTGGTAAACAAATTACTGATTGCATCAAGTGATATTTGAAAGACAATAATTAATTTTCTATAATACTTATTATCTTACACAAAGACGCCCGACAATGGACAATTAACCAACTATTTGCTTATTTTTTATATCATTCACCAGAAATGTATTACATTAGATTAAATAAAAATAAATCAATAATTGCTACTTTAGGAAAGCTGACCATTGTTACATGGTATATATGATTATCTATTAAATGGGATACAACAAACACTCTGGGGTTTCCATAAAGCCAAAAAGTGCTTTTGACACTCATCAAAGTATTGTTCAATACACTTATATGTTTGTTATATATATATTTTGAATAAATGAAGAGAGAAAAATGTGGTTGCCTCCACCGGGATTCGAACACAGGATTACAGGCCCAACACTCTACCGACTGAGCTACAGAGGCTCACGGCAGAATGAGTAATGAACTTTAACCCGTTGAAAACGGCGAATATGTCTGTACATCAAATATATATTTTTTGAATAAATGAAGAGAGAAAAATGTTGTCGCCTCCACCGGGATTCGAACCCGGGACCTTTGGGTTACAGACACAACATTCTACCGACTGATATATATTTTCTCTCTTCATTTATTCAAAATATAGTTTATCTAAGAACATAAGATGATTCATCGATTTGAATTGATCATATATATATAAATATATTTTGAATTAAATGAAGAGAGAAAAATTTGCTTGCCTCCACCATATATATATATGATCAATTCAAATCGACGAATCGTCTGATGTTCTTAGATAAACTACATTTTGAATAAATGAAGAGAGAAAATATATATCAGTCGGTAGAATGTTGTGTCTATATATATATTTTGAATAAATGAAGAGAGAAGAATTTGCCTGCCTCCGCCGGGATTCGACATATATATATATATATATATGTATGTGTGTGTATATATGTGCAGTGTTTCTATGTTTATATATTTAAGACAAAACGTAGATTTCAAAATTTGTTGGTGTTTTATGTACTCGCGTACAGCGAGGAGCGATCGTATGATGATCTGCCTTGTTTGCGTTCATAAGTGTGATTTTACGTTGTCAGCGGCGTGCTGTAGTTTAGCTGTCTTCTGGATGAAGCACGTATATTAATGATATATTTAAAAAATCTTAGATATGTGTAGGATGAATATTATTTTGACTACTGAACTAAGTTCGATTACTACGAACTGCATTATATTCATGTTTTTTTATCATTTATACTGTTATACATGTATATACATTGATAAGTACTATCTGGTGAATAAATGGAATGAAATGAAAAAAACACGGCGCCATAACTATAAGGTTTTTGTAATCAATTTAATTGCTGCTGCCATTCTGACATATAGTAATATAACTTATGTCTGGCGACATACGATTATAAAAAAAATTAGATTAACTATTTTAGTGATAAACAAACTACTGATTCAATTTTACCTTTAAATGAAGTCAATTTAACCTTTTAAACTTTTGAATCATCACATGTTGTCAATTATATTCCAGAACATGTTTGTGTATTTCTGTGTAGATTAGATTGAAAAAAGTGAGGACTAAAATGCATGTATACGAAGAGTTAGCCGTGTAAATAAAGGACTTCCGTAGTTTGTGGCTCTTTATTTAATTTTCTCTTACTCTACCACATGTGAGATTAAATCATATATGAGAAGCTTATAGATACTTACCTTAAGATCCCAGGAAGGGTATGCCTCTTGATCTATAGAAGCAACTCTCTTCACATACTCCCGAACGTGGCTGTTCGACATATTCTCAGTTCGCCAGAAAGCTGTACTAAGCAGTGGGGAAATTGGTAAACGGCAGTTATTGTTAAAGAACCAGCGGAACTTCGAGATAAATACTGTTTGTTGAATCATAGAGTGTTTTCGTCACTTGGCACGTGTAGCTCCGGGTGTGTGTGTTTAGGTGGATGCCATTGACCCGACGGCTGTCTCATCAGTCTCCAATTCCATCTCTTGGCTTTTTAATGAGTCTACCACGTTCTGTAACATAATGATTCTTACATCACTGCAGTGACAAAATGCATACCGAGAACAAGTTTCAATGGACTATTGAGAAAATAACATCGATTTACCCTGGAGACGGGTAAACAAAGGTGTTTAATTGTTGAAGGTTACTGTAGCGTCTGTCGTGCGCACATGGCCACATTTAGTCAATTTCTTTATCAATAAATACTATAAATTTCAACAATAGCAATTGATTGATGTTGAAACACATAACATGCTACCTGACAGGACATACCAGCGTGCAATAATCCAAACGCGCTAAGGTAGCCGATGTATAACGCTGTACATTTGTTCCAACGTATGTATGGAAAGATATGAGGCTAATGTAGTCAGTCGCCTAAATATAACATAATCTGAATACGAATTTAACCTGACACAACAAATAATATAGTAAGAAAGTTAGAATAATTGTTTTAGGAATCTTGCTTTATGAAATACTGCCAACGAGATAATTATGCAATCACTGAACTAACAGTTGTGTTATTCAACACTCCTCATGAAACACATTTTCTTTTGAGTATTATAAACTACATCTACAAAAGCTGAGCGTTTTACAAGTTAGTCAGTTTAAGTTAGTTAAGACTTTATTGTGTGTTAGAAACACTAAGGCTCATAAGACTGTGCCCGGCATGTCAATGGTTTTCAGTCTTCACCAGTTTATCCAGTTGCAACACCAATTTGTTGGTTTATTAACTGCAAATTGTATCTCAGAATTTCATTAGCCAGCGACATGGACATTTGGCGAGGTGGACATGTCGCCCGCTACATCCCGGACATTCGTTGATAATTACTAACATCCGCGGATAGCCGCTTATTCCACGCGATCGATTTAAAGTACGCAGGCATTAACCAGTTAGGAGTCCAATCTGTCAGAAGTATGAGGCGGAATCTCATGCCTTGTGTAGCCAAGGATATGGCGACATTCAGCATCCACATTATGAATTGACATTGAATAAACTAAGGATTTCCTTTTACAGTGAATTAAGTAGCACTGTTTAATAACATGTGAATTGAGGAACTTTCTCAGTGTCGCATATCGGATTATGGCTGCGATTCTCGACCCCGGCTATAATTCTCTTAGAGTTCTGATCGATAACGCCATAAGATTAATTACTCGTCCATCCCAGCCAGCCACTGGGGACAAGAAACTATCCCGTGCTCCATTACCTTCAAGACGGGTAGTCGGCTTGCCTCTTGTCGCCCTGCCAAAAACGGGACAAAACTACGACTCAATTGAATGCCACGGGGACAGAAACTCTTTACACAAATACAGGAGGGACAAACTGGCCGCCAACCAGACCCGGCAAAAAACTGTCATAAGTTGACAATAAACTTAAGTTTGAAGCGAGACATTTTTTAAACGAATGTATACTTTACTTCTGATATAATCAAAAACCTTTTTTCTTTTAAATTCTTAACATCCATGTGTTGAATATTTTTTATTTTAATTGAAAATTCCAACTATACAATAATTGCTTTTGAGATAGACTTTTAACTTTACTTATTACCCAGCTTGAATCATTAAATTTATTTATTTTCGTTCATAGCCTTTAGTACCAACACATTGCCATGGATTCAATCAACTGACATATCTCAAGTAAACACACATATAGCCAGCCTATCGTTCAACAAAAATTGCTCTGTGTGAATCGATCGGGCTTGTTTCTAGTCAGATCTTATCTCCGGTCCTTTACAAAGCCCTCTACTCGGGAGTAATTCTGTTCTGTGGGAACCGACACACGTGCAATGTATTGAACCAGTTCCACAACAAACTACAAGAGCTTTGTTCCGACCTGGATTAGCAAGCATAATTCTCTGCAATTATTTTCCCTTGAAGAAATTGTCAAAGTTGTGTCGGTTGAAGGGAGAGATAAAAAGAACAGAACTATGGTCGAGGAAAGACGTGTATAGGCCTAATTCTCTGAGGTTACCCAGTTCTTCCGGGCAATACCTCTATGGCTGAAAACTTGAGTTGAAATTAGTTCATTCTAAATGGAGGCATGAGAAATCAAGACAAACGCGGTCAATTTAAGAGCGGTTCCTGTCTCGCTTCATCCCTTGGGATAACCCAGGTGCAGGTCAGTCATCTTGGGGTGTCCTTCCGGAAATTCATCAGAACACCCGACTTGACTCAGCGCACATGACGTCAGTTTCCTCAAATAAAGAGTTAACGTATTTTGAGCTTTTCCGTCGGATTAGGCTAGTTTTGGTCTACGTGCCATTTTGGTGCTGACTTTTGGTGATCTTCTTAAAATGAAAACGTACTTGGTAAAATTTTATATCTTCTATCTATGAACACTAGCCCCAACCAAAGGCGTGCTGGAGATTAAAACGATGGGGTTGTTGCTATTTAGCTGTGGAGTTATCGTCGTGTTAATATTGATCCTACTGACTCGTTACAGCGGTTGTTACGAGCTTCATTAAGTCCAAACTAGAAATTTGCCCCTTTCGCTGGAATCGGTTAATTGCAGTCCAAGTCCCAAGGTAGCTCGGACCAAAATGAGGCAATCAGAAAGTTGTTTGTCACATTAACTACGTATTGGAGACAATTCGCCGTTATTACTTAACTGTATTTACATGTATTGTCAGTCTTCCACCTTTTTACTTTTGTTGTCGACAGTTTTAGCATTTCGAATTTCTAATAAGTATATTCACATTGAATTGCTGTCTTCAAAATAACTACTGAATACTAAAATGAGAGTCAACTGTATATCAGGTTTGAAAATACGGTGTGGATTTTAATTGGCCTCTGATTCATTAAAATCATTAAAATCATGGGATTAATAAAATCATTAAAATCATTGGATTAATTAAAATCATTAAAATCATTCGATTAATTAAAGTCCCAAAAACTGAAAATATTAGTGTACAATATAAAGGGTTCCTTAACGTTATATATACAATGATTACGCCAAATATAAAAATTGTACTAACGTCCAAATATAAAAATTGTACTAACCGCCAAATATATGACGAATGTGAAATAATTGGAAACCCGCATACCAATCAATACATGACTTAAATGTCATGACTCATGAGTCAATTAAGTACTAGTTATTATTACGGTATTGAGAAGCGTTTCAACCGAACGACCCTATGAACCAGTATGAACCAGCTTGACACACCTCGCCATCGCCCTAGTATATAGCCTACCCCTCCCTCTTGAGTAACGCATTTTAATATCCCTGTATAAGACACCTCGCCCCCACCCCTCCCGTTATGCATTTGGATATCTCTGTATAAGACATATCGCCCTGGTATCCCCCCCTCGCCTCCCCTCCATCACTCCCGTTACGCGTTTGGATATCCCTATATAGGACCCGTTTGGATTATGCTGCTTCATTAGTTAACAATCAATTAAATATCTTTTTTACAATTAGTGGGTAAATCGGACTATTATATTACTGGGATGAGGTGCAAAGTGGCAAGGGGCCCTATCCGGACGAAATAAAGCCCAGAATAAGGACCTTTTTAAATTATACGTCAAAATATTTCACGCTGATTTTATATTTTACGTTATTTGTTTATATTTCATAATGATTTTATAATTTACTTTAATTAGTTATATTTCATGATAATTTTACGTTTGACGATATTTGTTAATTTCGCGCAGATTTTATATTCGGCGTTATGTGTTTATTTTTCATGATGATTTTATATTTAACGTTAATTGTTTATATTTCAAGAGAATTAAACATTAAATGTCGATATTATATTCGGCTCTGTAAAACATACTCTCGAATTCTGAGATATGATTTGAATTTCTACCAGGGCAGGGAATATTATTTCGGGAATATGTCCGGCCTTTTAGTCCAAAATGTGGACAAATATATTTATATAGCTGAGGATAAGGTTTAGCTAAAACAAATAATCGGCAGCACATGTTTTACCGTATTATCAGTAGACATCACACCTAGAACACTGTCTATGCGTGACGACAAGTCGAGTGTGAATTAGAGGTGAATAAGACTATGACATGTTCCTTTGGGTGTGTAATTACATCTCAAATATTACCCATCAGACACCACTACGAAGATTTGCTTTGGGTAACGCCGCTGTAATTACATCTCAAATATTACCCCTCAGACACCACATGGAAGTTTTGCTTTAGGTAACACCGCTAATGACACTCGATACTTATACACCAGTAATAATAGACACCGTACAGTCTCATCCTTCTCACTATTGACAAATTATTTTACTATCACATTTTTGGTAAAAGACAAAAAAGCTTTTCTGGATATACGTTGAGCCTACTGAAAACAATCATCGTTTTTATTTGCGTTTATATTCAAACGGACATGTTTTGTAATCGTTTTACGCCAATTAACAAAAGTGGAACTTGGTAGTTTATTTGAATTAAAGAATTGCAAAGGTTGTCATCGCATTGACAAATTTATTTTCATCCATGTTTCATGGAAGCAATTCTAGTAAGTGGCCGTGTGATAACTAAGCTATTAGTTATTAGCTATTAGCTGTTAGGTTATTCTAACTCTAGTGGCCGTGTGATAACTAAGCTATTAGTTATTAGCTATTAGCGGTTAGGTTATTCTAACCCTAGTGGCCGTGTGATAACTAAGCTATTAGTTATAAGCTATTAGCTGTTAGGTTATTCTTATCCTAGTGGCCGTGTGATAACTAAGCTATTAGTTATTAGCTATTAGCTGTTAGTTTATTCTAACCCTAGTGGCCGTGTGATAACTAAGCTATTAGTTATTAGCTATTAGCTGTTAGGTTATTCTAACCCTAGTGGCCGTGTGATAACTAAGCCTGAAGGGAGTTTTAGCTGTGTTAGCTGCTGTCTCGAACCCTAACCCTAACCCTAACCCAAATACGTGATCAGGTGACAACTAAGGGCAAGGGGAGATGTAGTTGTGTTCGCTGCTGTCTCGAACCTTAACCCTAACCCTAACCCACATACGTGACCAGGTGACAACTAAGGACGATGAGAGCTATAGTTGTGTTCGCTGCACTCTCGAACCCTAACCATAACCTTAACCCAAAAACGCAACCAGGTAACAACTAAGGACGAGGAGAGCTGTAGTTGTGTTAGCTGCTGTCTCGAACCCTAACCCTAACCACAACACTAACCCAAATACTTGACCAGGTGACAACTAAGGACGAGGAGAGCTGTAGTTGTGTTAGATGCTGTCCAGAACCCACCCCTAACTCTAACCCAAATACGTGACCAGGTGAAAACTAAGGGCGAGGAGAGCTGTAGTTGTGTTCGCTGCTGTCTCGAACCCTAACCCTAACCCTAACCCAAATACGTGACCAGGTGACAACTAAGGGTGAGTAGATCAGTAGTTGTGTTCGCTGCTGTCTCGAAACCTAACCTTAAACCTAACTCTAACCCACATACGTGACCAGGTGACAACTAAGGACGAGGAGAGCTGTAGTTGTGTTAGATGCTGTCTCGAACCCTAACCCTAACTCTAACCCAAATACGTGACCAGGTGGAAACTAAGGGCGAGGAGAGCTGTAGTTGTGTTCGCTGCTGTCTCGAACCCTAACCCTAACCCAAAAACGTGATCAGGTGACAACTAAGGGTGAGTAGATATGTAGTTGTGTAAGCTGCTGTCTCGAACCCTAACCCTAACCATAACCCTAAACCAAATACGTGACCAGGTGACAACTTAAGGCGAGGAGAGCTGTAGTTGTGTTAGCTGTTGTCTCGAACCGTAACACTAACTCTAACCCAAATACGTGACCAGGTGAAAACTATTAAGGGTGAAGAGAGCTATAGTTGTGTTCGCTGCTCTCTCGAACCCTAACCCTAACTCTAACCCAAATTCGTCACCAGGTGAAAACTAAGTGCAAGAGAGCTGTAGTTGTGTTCGTTGCTGTCTCGAACCCTAACCCTAACCCTAACCCAAATACGTGACCAGGTGACATCTAAGGGCGAGGAGAGCTGTAGTTGTGTTAGCTGCTGTCGTGAAGCCTAACCTTAACTCCAACCCAAATACGTGAGCAGGTGACAACTAAGGGCGAGGAGAGCTGTAGTTGTGTTCGCTGCTGTCTCGAACCCTAACCCTTACCGTTACCCAAATACGTGATCAGCTGACAACTAAGGGTGAGTAGATCTGTTGTTGTGTTAGCTGCTGTCTCGAAACCTTACCTTAACCCTAACTCTAACCCAAATACGTGATCAGGTGACAACTAAGGGCCAAGGAGAGCTGTAGTTGTGTTCGCTGCTGTCTCGAATTCTAACCATAACTCTAATCCAAAAACGTCACCAGGTGACAACTAAGGGTGAGTAGATCTGTAGTTGTGTTCGCTGCTGTCTCGAACCCTAACCCTAACCCTAACCCAAATACGCGACCAGGTGACAACTAAGGACGAGGAGAGCTGTAGTTGTGTTCGCTGCTGTCTCGAATCCTAACCCGAACCCGAACCCTAACCCAAATACGTGACCAGGTGACAACTAAGGATTGGGAGTGGTGAAGTGGTGTTCGCTGCTGTCTCGAACCCTAACCCTAACTCTAACCCACATACCTGACCAGGTGACAACTAAGGACGAGGATAGCCGTCGTTGTGTTAGCTGCTGTCTCGAACCCTAACCCTAATTCTAACCCAAATATGTGACCAGGTGACAACTAAGGACGAGGAGAGTTGTAGTTGCTTTAGCTGCTGTCTCGAACCCTAACCCTAACTCTAACCCTAACCCAAATACGTGACCAGGTGACAACTAAGGACGAGGAGAGCTGTAGTTGTGTTAGCTGCTGTCTCGAACCCTAACCCTAACTCTAACCCAAATACGTGACCAGATGACAACTAAGGACGAGGAGAACTGTAGTTGTGTTTGCTTCTGTTTCTTACCTCAACCCTCATCCTAATACGTGACCGTGTGACAATTAAGGACGAGGTCGGTTTTAGTTATGTTCGCTGCTCTCTCTTCTTCGACAGGTAGGCCTATCTATAGGGCAATTTTTCTGAATGCAAACCATAATCCTTTGCGTCAACTGCCGTCAGATATTTTAACGTGCGACAAGTTTAATCCCTGTACTCCATAAATAATAAAATGTGTAGATGTGTCTCCAAATAAAGTAAGCGGATCAAAAGTATTTGATAATAAGGCTGGGGTGAAGTTTTTCCCGATTGATCTGGTCATAAAGCAGCGGGACAGAGTTGTGTTTCTATTGACGCTGACAGATTAATACAACCTTAACGGAATGCATGGTGGCAGAGCGGTGGTGAATGTGGCTTTTGTGAACAACAGAACAGGGAAACCTCAATTCTGTTAAGTGGCTGCAAAGCTGCTTATTATTAAGGAGGGATTGAAGAGGGATTTAACTAGTCTTGGCGACAATCACTTAACACTTTTCAAGAACACTAATTCACGCCAGGATATTTTTGTTGGAAATTATCGGCCATGTTTGTTTTTGGCACACAGTGTATAATAAGCTATAGGAATTTGATCAAATAAGTGTTGTAGTGCTCGTGCCAACTGTATAGGAAAGACACTGGCTCAGTCTGAACAAATACTCCATACACGATTATTGCCGGCTATGTACCGTTGCCTAGAGACAAAACTACAGACGTCTTAAATTATCTTCGATTTCTTCGATCCTGGAGGCTGAATATGGCAAAAATTCCAACCATCTTTGTGATTGATTACGTTAACCTGACATATCCTATACCAGTTCAATAGTTTAGTTGCAAAAAACAGCCAATTGAGATATCTTCCACAACGAAAAAGAAACTTCTTGATTTTTATGGATTGTTTTTGAATGAAAGCCTTCATTAGATTACATAGTCTCTGATAAATAACGACAATCCTTTGTTCTTTTCTAGTCAAGAAGCGCATGTGTGATCAAGACTATCGGATGATTTACCACGAACAGAGGGAGCGAAATTGGCTTATAAATCAATTAAATTTCTACGAACTCTTCCGAACACGAAATCAAACAGTCCCTGTTAGTGGCTTATAGAGAAGACATCTTTTAAATCCCAATGAAGATAAACGGGGATTCTAATCAAACGACTCAATAAAGAAATATACTGATCAGTCGTAAGGCTTTGATCGTAGTATTTCAAAGCAGTTCATCACGTTAACCAATATTTAAAAGCAAAATCATGATACTGGTTCGGGAAAAACCTACAAGGTACGCATTCTTCTGTCCGAAAGGATCAACCAATTCAATTATTGAACGACCATGCAATTCAAATCCTTATTGGTAATTGATCTTTTCTATTTGTGCACAATTTAATTTATTTGTTGATTGTAGGCCTTATATTTGCATGGGAAAATTATTGGTTTAAATGTCCTATGGTTACTAGTGAATGGGAAACGTATTGGTTAAAACGTCGTATGGTTAGTAGTGAATGGGAAACTTATTGGTTTAAATGTCGTATGGTTAGTACTGAATGGGTAACTGTTGGGTTTAAATGTCGTATGTTTAGTAGTGAATGTGAAACTTATTGGTTTAAATGTCGTATAGTTAGTAGTGAAAGGGAAACGTATAGGTTTAAATGTCGTATAGATAGCACAAAATTTACATGCAAAACTTGATGGTTACAATGTCGTATGATAAGTAGTGAATGTGAAACTTGATGGTTTAAATGTCGTATGGTTATTATTGAATGGTAAACTTGATGGTTTAAATGTCGTATGGTTTGTAAAAAATTCGCATTTATAGCTGAATAATATCATTGTTGTTTGTTTTTTGGTTAAAAGATGGCTAGTTGTTCCGTAATATATCCACAGTAGGAAGTAGAAAAATCCCGACCTTGTAGACTGTATTGCAGAAATATACCACTTGTTGGGTGTTCTGTTAGGAACACGACATTTCTTTTTGACCAACCAACACCTGGTGTCGGGGGTTGGATGGCCGAAGACAGTATGTGGGTATGTCGCGGGTTGGATGGCCGAAGACAGTATGTGGGTATGCCACTAACCAGCAGAAGGAAGTAGGTTTACTGAGCACATATAGAAAGGTAAAATCACCCAGTTTTCCTCTCACTACAACGTTTGTCAATGCTCTGTGATAAGGATTTAATCTTGTAAATCTAACATCGAATAAATAAATAAATAAATAGATAAATCATCTAACCAATCAATCAATCAATCTTTCAAAAAATATGAATATTTGTTTAAATGTCGATTTGACACATTTGCACAATTATTTTACGAAATAATCATTATCCACTAACTTCTCTTTTACTCGGGAGAAAAATGTAATCACATCGCTCAGATTTGGATTACAAATATATCCACATATACACTAAGGAATAATAAATGAGAAAGATGAAATATGTTTTCAAAGATATTCTGTTCCTTTATTTCGGCTACCTTATCGCAATAGAACATATCAAAATTTGTAAAAACATTTTAATTGTAAAATGTATCTCACAATTCATCGTGGCCGCTAAAGTCTAAGACTAAATTTCTCACATATAGATGGATAAACACCTAATGAACTATCTGGACTTTTAAAAGGCATAAAATAAGTATTTAAAGATTAATGTTTAACAATGATCTACACATTTATATTCACAAATTCTCTCCAAAAACCCACAAGACATCATGAACGTTAAAACTGGTGACGCGATTCACAGCTCATTCGTTTTATACAATTTGGTAAGAAAAAAATTAGTCTAATATAATGACTTCATAATGAATTCGGATTTTAACATATATTAATAATAAATGCACAAGAACCAAGGCAATGGGAACTATCACAGAATGGTGACACATGAACAGAGTAAGAGTTAGTAATATTGAAAACACTATCAGTTCTACGTGTTAACCAACTGGTGCTTATAAATACAAAAATTCGATTGCTAACATTAAGAGACTTTGAGTGGTAGGATGTAACTAATTTGATTAACGATATCCGTATTGTTGATAAAAAAATCCTTGTCCCCCGGCTTCGTCCTGTTCGCGAACTCCTTTATTCATTGGCCAGTTGTAAGGGTCGTCACCAATTGGGGGGAATTGGGGTTTCTCCTGACTGTCTGACATATTCGGAGTGCCGACGGAATCATGCCTGGTGTATGACTGATAATGCATACTTCGTCCGTCATCCACTAAAATATCGCTCTCGTCCTCAAATGGTTTATATTTGTACATGTTTCTTAGAGCATACAACGCCGGGGCGTACAACACATTACTGATCATAATCAACATGTTAAGCCAGAGAAACCCAATGGTAATAACAATACTTCCGGCTAAGATGGGGCCAAATGCATACGCCAATGAATAAGATATGTCGGCAATGGCATACACACTGCCGTACACTGACACGTGACGAACATCGACTAGATAGCCCAGAGTTGGAAGCAAAGCTGTGTCAACAAGGGCGATTCCAAAACATATACCCATGATAGGAGCAATGAGGACACCAAAGGCTTTAGCGAACGGAATAATACCACAGAACAGTCCTTCCATTGCTAATCCCACTGCGGCCAATAACCACTGGTATTTAGGATAAGACCTGGCTAATTTCACAGTTAAATATACTCCAGTAATATGCGGTATAAAGGCTGGCAGCCAAACGAAACCCATCTCCCATGCGGAGGCATCCATTGTTTCCTTCATCCAGATAGAGATGGTCGGTTCGAGAAAAGCCAAAGAGACATTAGACATTGCCAGAGCCCCAGCTGTAACGGCAATGTAGGGGTCCATCAAGAGGCGATAGATTGGGGTACCTTGTGGCCGCTCTTCATGTGTCATCAATGCTCGCTTAGCTCGAGTAGGTTTCATAATGAAAAACAATAACATACAATCCAATAGAGCCAGAAGAGCCAAAAACATGAACGGGAATACTTTTCCTGCGAACTCATACATTACTCCACCGAAAGGTGGTGCCACCAGGCAACCAAAGGAAATAAAAGCTAGAGCAATACCAAGCGCCTTTGTTCTCTCATCTTCTTCTGTAAAGCGATCTGCTATCATTGCCAGTCCCGAAGTATCTGCGAAAGCTGACCCTAAACCCTGTAAACTCCGAGCTGCAAATAATACAGCGTAACTTTCTCCAAGGGCAAATGTGGTTGTTGATAGAAATATTATAATCAAACCTATCATCATGGGGGTATCATAACCAATCCGATCAATCAGTGTACCAGTAAATGGGTTCACAATAAGCTGTAAAATAGCCTTTGATGCAAACAACACCCCTATCGCGGCGTCATTATTGCCCATATCCACAGGGGGTGGAGGCAGGTCCAAAATGCGGACATCCTTCTTCTTGTAAAATTTATATTCTTTCGTAGAGCTGTTTCCAACTACAGTATAATTGCAATAAGAATAGGTTGTTCCAACTTGAGTAAAGTTACAATTAGAAGAGTTGTTCCCTAGTTCCGATTTGGGTAGGGTTGGCTGTTTCTCAGCTAAGAAGTTAGGTATTATAGGTACAATGACCATATACAGCATATTATCCAATAACAGGGCTATACAGACGACTAGCAATACAAGTCGTCTCTGTGATTTAGGGTCATGAATCTTTTCATCAAACTTGTCATATAGACCGACTATGTAATCCTTGGAAAAATATCCCCTCATGTTGAGGTTCACTCACTAACCAATGGTCAATCTGTGTTTGTTTAACTGTATTTCCAGTGTTCACATTGCCATGACTTCAGTTCTCAGACGCTGTATCACACAATTCACCGTCTCACACAATTCACCGTCCTACGCAAATCACCGTCCTACGCAATTCACCGTCCCACACAAGTCCCCGTCTCACACAATTCACAGTCCCACGCAAATCACCGTCCTACGCAATTCACCGTCCCACACAATTACCCGTCTCACACAATTCACCGTCCCACACGATTCACTGTATTCCGGATTTCTGAAAAATACAAATGTCGCCGTGTCAGTTGAAAAAAGATGCCAAAGTTATCGATCACAGTTAATATTACAACAACTGAAAGTTTATTGTTCCAACAGAACTGTCCTTATATCACAGTTTGTTAACATTCTTGACTATTCGTAGGATTTAAGTAGTTCGATGCCATTAGTTTTCCTAGTTCTTCATGTCCAAAACACTCCGTCACAATGTAGGAAGTTCATTTTAAAGGAATTCCATAACTGTTTTAGCAAAATAGCGTTGTATCCAAAGGCTGAGGGGTAAATCTAATCCAGAAAGCACTTGCCATTATTTCTGATTTATGCAGGAAGATCAATAAGTTGATGGAAGCTGGTAACGATTTGCTGTTACTGACAAGCGATTCCTTAATACCATTGGTTCAGCCACTGGTACTTGTCCCTGAATGACAGTTGAGGGGCGGAGTTTGTCACATGGACAAGCTGTCAGAAAGAGTAACGAAAAACATTTTGGATGAAACCATGGCAAAGTTTTAATGACTCACGTAATGATGCTATTCAACTGTGAAATAGCCATAAAGAAATAATGATAAGTCAGATCTAGGCATGTGTCGTTACCTCAAAGAGATCATTTACCATCAAAGTGCACAAACAGACATGATTAAACGAATAATTCAATCGCAAAATCGATTAGAACTCCCGGCTACCAACTGGTTACTTCAAAACTGTTCTATAACGCTGTCATTGTATCTGAAATGGTTCCTTCGGATCCACTTGTTCCTCAATTCTTATGAATGAGGTTGTATAAAAGTAGTGCATTTAAATATGAGTATTTCTCTACGAAATGCTTTGAAATCACAAAAGGCTGTCACGGATTCAAATAAATAACGTAACTGGGCTATAAATACACCAGATATTAAACACTGTTTCAAAATTTGTTCGGGGGGGCAAAATACAGTGGTAAGCTTTATTATCCCCTTTCCCTGCACACAAATGAAATTTTTGGAAAAGGTTAGACAAAAAATATCGCTTTTACTACTTTAGATTGCAAGTAACAAGTCTTAGCATGGTTATATTATTAACTATGTTCGATAATTGTCTTAAGCTATTGATACACAAAACCAGACTAGGTAAGAAATATGCAAAGGTTATGTCTATATCTATACAGGGGTACAGCGAGAATACAATGACAACACATGGAGTGTGTTTTGGGAATTTTGTTTGTTCCTTATCTGTGGCCTTTTTGATTATTTGCTGTTATGTAATTGTACTATATTACTTATGATTTTTACCGTTTCCAATCATTAACTTTGATTCCCGTGTACATAAACTCACAAACAAACCGGAATATTCATCCCGGTTTTATTATCCACAGCTTATTAACAGCCAAAATTTAGACTTGGGTAGAAATCAATAAGAATTCTAATCACGCGAGTGTTCATCTCTCAAGTCTATTACAGAGACGAGATGAAATTTGCTCGTTCACTAGAACCCAGTAGATTACATTAGTTAGGGGGAAAGTTTGCTGTCAAGACGATTGGACAAGCCGTTAAAGGGAAATGTCTCCTCGCTCTCTCTGTTGATTCTTTATATTATTTTCTCTGGGCAGCACCTGCTCCTCCGTTCGCTCATTAACCAAACAAAGTAATCGTCTAACTATAATATTCTCCACTATTTTATACTCGCCAGTCTTTTCTAAACATTGACTTGTAATATTTATTTCGACATCATTTGTTCAGGTGGCAGGTTTTCAAAAAAACATATTTAAGATCTACCTTTGTTTAAAGATATAGTTGCCATTAATTTGTGTGATACATTCGGCACATATGAAGTCAGTAGTACTGTTTATTAAACACAACATTAAATTTCTTGTTAACGACAGCTCCTATCAAATGAGAGACTTCATGATATCTTTTATCAATAACCGCTATATGTTGATGTGTTGAATTTAATATTAACTTACTGTTGTGCATGCGGAAGAGAATATCATCTATAGAAACCAGACCAATGTGTTACATTTACACAAACTACTTTATAGACTATCAACATTTACCCACCTATTAACAATTAAAGTGTTCAATTCCGACCAAAATGTCACTCTATTTAACTAACCGACGATTAAATAGCATCAGAATTCTCAATTAAACGTCACTCTCCTTAACATATTTAACTGACCTCCTATTAAATAACAAGTGAAAACATCAGTTTGAATGAATGATTTGTGTATCTTTTAGAAAGTAAATATTAACAGTATGTTCCTTATTTCGGTGTAACTGTTTAGTTTGAATAAATTTTAGTTCAGAAAATTTTGCAGCTTTTAAAGCAATCAAACATTAAATATATTTGATCACATATTCGCCTTTTAAATAACAAATATTGTATCAGAATTTCCATTGTAACATCGTTCTCCTAAACATATTTCATTACGCGCATATTAATTAACAAATATAGTATTAGAATTTTCACTCAAATATGGTTTTGCTAATCATGTTTAACTACCCGCATATTAATTAACAACAGTTGTATCATAATTTTAACCCAAACATTGTTCTCTTAAACATGTTTAACTACCAACATACTGCTTAACATATATAATATCAGAATTTTCAAACATGAACATCGTTCTGACAAAATATGTTTGTATACCTCCCTCCCGCCCTCAGGTGACCAGGGAGAATAGGGAAAGCCGGAGGTCTATGACCCGAGTGTCTAGGCAATATTCCTTGTATCAGGGACCAGAACATTCATTGCACCAAGGACCTTCCTTGAATGCACCAGGGTCCCAACGACACAGGGACCTTCCTTGCATGCACCAGGACCATACATTGCACCAGGGACCCTCTTTGTATCAGGAACCCCGTCATATTATTGGCACCATGAGACTCTCCTTGCACCATGGTGCAGGATATATATATCGCACCAAGGAGGAATGCGGAAATATTTCTCGCACCAGCTTGGGAACCGAACATATTCCTCGCACTAACTATGGACCGTGTAATATTACTCTCATCAACTATGGACCCTGAAATATTACTCGCACCATCTCGGGAGCAGGAAATATTTCTCGCATCGGCTATAGGGGCCAGGAAAACATACTCACATTTCACACTGATTTCAATATGTTTTATCGAGATTTGATGTCAACTACAATCGTGAAAACAAAGAAAATCCTATATGATCTGTTTGTAAAATAAACTCTATCAACACTAAATGGCCAGCAAGTCACACAATATCAAATTGGCCTCCACAAGAAAATAAATAAACATTGAGTTTAATTATTAAATTTGGTGGGCTAAGTTAAATGCTTCCGATGTGTAAATAAGTATATAATATGACGACGTATGGTCAGTTGTAAGTTAGATGTTTTGATGCCCGATTGCTGATTGATTGACCGATGTTTTTACGTCCTGTCTAAGGGTATATAAGTGAAACAATGATGTACTCTAACCATAAAATGCCAAGCGGTTCACCAAATAAATCTTCCTCCATTGCTAAGAACAATTATTAGCCAGAGGGCGTAATCTAAATAAATATTTAATTCAGCTGACATTTAAAAGTGATAAATGAAAGGATTTTACTAAAAGCTACATAAGGGTGATAAGATCAACTGTAGTGATAAATGCAATGCTATCAAACGCACTTTGTGGATATATGCAGGCTCAAAGAAACTCAGTCTGCAATCTTAATACATGTAATCTAGCCTGTTGTAATTTTTAATTCATTCGGTTCTGCGTAATTCAAAAAACTATGTTCTTGAGTTTTCCAGAAAGTATAAAGAATTTGGTCTTACCGTCTCACAAAAGGACCTCGCCTAGAGAACGACACCTATCTCAATATTACAGATGGAAAAGTTTGAGCAGAAAGTTGTAGCTCTCCGGATGGAAGACGAGTGTCGGAATCCGAAGTGAGGGCAGAGTCGTTTCCTTCTTACTAAACCAATACTTGCCGGTAGTGGTCCCGTGGGCGGACAAACCGGTCTACTGAGAGGCAGTGCTGGCTTAATGGGAAAAGCACACAGAGTTTCTAGTCCATGTTGATTATTCCGCATCAAAAGATAGAAACATGCGCTGTATCCTAGTAAATTCAATCAATGAAACAACCAGCGTCGCGTATTCCTACTGTATGTATTGAGCATCTAAAATCTATAATAGAATATAAGGACTGCCCACTTATTCCTCTGTTACCTCCCCCAAAGACTCTCAGAGCGTGCTCAGCATTTCATCTGGACATTTCTTGGAATTCGTACATGTATCTTCTAGGAGTGGGCTTTAATACAATAACTGACGACGGTATCATATATATATATATATCAATAAATGGACTAACCAACATCACATAATTCTCTCAGACATCCTCCAGTCCTTTATCTATTTGTAATTTATCGTTGTATTTTTAAACAAAAGACATAGTATATATGAGATAAATAGTAATCTGTATATCTTTTATCTTACAACATTTACATTTATAAGGTAGTATTTGTCCTCGGTAAGGTACAACGTGGCAGACTTAAGGAATTCACTCACTAATTGTTCAGTACATGGTCTCTGGAATTCTTGTTCCTGTCTCATTAAAGAATCATTTGATACTTGGAGGAGTTAGATTTATCAATCATTTGGTTTTAATATGCTGGGAGATAATTTGAGCATTTGGTTCTGTTATGCAGGTAGATTAATCCATCATTTAGTTCTAATATGCCGATAACCGTTTTCATCATTTGATTCTTAAAAGCAGGTATATTAATTAATCGTTTGGTTCTGGTATGCATGTAGATCAATTGATTTTATTATGTTCTGATATGCGTATAGAGTAATTTATCATTTGGTTCTGATATACGTATAGAGTAATTAATCATTTGGTTCTGATATACGTATAGAGTAATTAATCATTTGGTTCTGATATACGTAAAGAGTAATTAATCATTTGGTTCTGATATGCGTAGAGAGTAATTTATCATTTGGTTCTGATATACGTATAGAGTAATTAATTGATTCATTGATCATTAGGTTCTGATATGCAGGTAGATTCATTGGGCAGAAGGTTCTGATATGCGTATAGAGTAATTCATCATTAATAGGTTCTGATATGCAGGTAGATTCATTGGGCAGAACGTTCTGATATGCAGGTAGATTCATTGGTCATTAGGTTCTTATATGCAGGTAGACTCATTGGTCATTAGGTTCTGATATGCAGATAGATTCATTTGTCATTAGGTTCTGATATGCAGGTAGAGTCATAATTATAATAATAATAATAATAATAATAATAATAATCATTGGTTATTAGGTTCTTATATGCAGGTAGAATCATTGGTCAGTAGGTTCTGACATGCGTATAGAGTAATTGGTCATTAGGTTCTGATATGCAGGTAGATTCATTGATCATTAGGTTCTGATATGCAGGTAGATTCATTGATCATTGGGTTCTGATATGCAGGTTGATTCATTGATCATTAGGTTCTGATATGCAGGTAGATTCAGTGATCATTAGGTTCTGATATGTAGGTTGATTCATTGATCATTAGGTTCTGATATGCAGGTAGATTCATTGGGCAGAAGGTTCTGATATACAGGTAGATTCATTGATCATTAGGTTCTGATATGCAGGTAGATTCATTGAGCAGAAGGTTCTGATATGCAGGTAGATTCATTGGGCAGAAGGTTCTGATATGCAGGTAGATTCATTGATCATTAGGTTCTGATATGCAGGTAGATTCATTGATCATTAGGTTCCGATATGCAGGTAGATTCATTGGGCAGAAGCTTCTGATATGCAGGTAGATTCATTGGGCAGAAGGTTCTGATCTGCAGGTAGATCCATTGGGCAGAATGTTCTGATATGCAGGTAGATTCGTTGATCATTATGTTCTGATATGCGTACAGATCAAGTATTTATTAGGTTCTGATATGCAGGTAGATAAATTCATTAGTTGGATCTGACATGCAGGTAGATTAATGGATTAGTTGGATCTGATACGCAGGCAGATTAATGGATTATTGGATCTGATACGCAGGTAGGTTAATTCATCATTTGCTTCTGATATGCAGGTAGATAAATTCATTAGTTGGATCTGACATGCTGGTAGATTAATGGATAAGTTGGATCCTATACGCAGGTAGATTAATGGATTAGTTGGATCTGATACGCAGGCAGATAAATGGATGATTAGATCTGATATGCAGGTAGGTTAATCCATCATTTGCTTGCTTCTAGTATGCAGGTAGATAAATTGATTATTTGGATCTGACATGCAGGTAGGTTAATTCATCATTTGCTTCTAATATGCAGGTAGATAAATTGATTATTTGGATCTGACATGCAGGTAGGTTAATTCATCATTTAGATCTGATATGCAGGTACATTAATGTATTATATTGATCTGACATGCAGGTAGATTAATTCTTCATTTGCTTCTGATACGCAGGTAGATTAATGGATTATTTGCTTCCGATATGCAGGTAAATTAATTCATCATTTGGATCTGACATGCAGGTAGGTTGATTCATCATTTGCTTCTGATATGCAGGTAGATTAATGGATTATTTGGATCTGACATGCAGGTACAACAATTCATCATTTGCTTCTGATACGCAGGTAGATTAATGGATTATTTGCTTCTAATATGCAGGTAGATTAATTCATCATTTGGATCTGACATGGAGGTAGGTTAATTCATCATTTGCTTCTGGTACGCAGATAGATTAATGGATTATTTGCTTCCGATATGCAGGTAGATTAATTCATCATTTGAATCAGACATGGAGATAGAATAATTCATCATTTGATTCTGATATGCAGGTAGATTAATTGATTATTTGGATTTGTTATGCGTGTACATTTCTTGTTCATTTGGTTCTGTAAAGCGGCTAGGGTTTAGTGGTTTTCGTGGCGGCCTACTGATCATCTGTGCATGTAAAAATCACAGGTTGTGTTTCACGTTGAAATTTACATATATACGTGAGTCAATAGATGTGGCTCCGACAACCTCTGGGGTGGTTTTCACAAGATCTCATCACGTTTTTCATTGTACTTAAGTGAGTGAGAAGTGAACAATCCTTATACATGTAAGTGAAATACCCTTGAAATCAATTGTGATTTGCGTGGCGAATAACTGATCATTTTGTTTTGGTATCCGTGTACATCAAGTCATCAGTTGATATGATAAGCAGGTATATTATTGAATCATTTGGTTTTGATATCCGTGTACATAAATTCATCAGTTGGTATGATAAGCAGGTATATTATTGGATCATTTGGTTCTGATATCCGTGTACATAAATTCCTCAGTTGATATGATAAGCAGGTATATTATTGGATTGTTTGGTTCTGATATCCGTGTACATAAATTCATCAGTTGATATGATAAGCAGGTATATTATTGGATCGTTTGGTTCTGATATCCGTGTACATAAATTCATCACTTGATATGATAAGCAGGTATATTATTGGATCATTTGGTTCTGATATCCGTGTACATAAATTCATCAGTTGATATGATAAGCAGGTATATTATTGGATCGTTTGGTTCTG
>JAQQZZ010070114.1:3426-22056 GCA_030265115.1 Mopalia vespertina | reverse complement strand
CGATTCAAGTCCACTAATCACATAAAATAAATAAATACCACCTGTGTGTGTGAGACAAATAGTTCATCTTCAAATCCCAACCCAGATTTGTGATGTTAGTTATCTATAATTCTCAAATTTTACTTGCAAACACTAAACTTTTACTTGTTTCTTTAATTCAGCCTACGAGCGATGTATGCGGTTAGCTGTGATTGGATAATGTCGATGGCCTAGTTCACATTATCTAATCACATCTATCCGCATACATCGCTCGTAGGCTGAATTAAAGAAACAAATAAAAGTTTTGTGTTTGCAAACGAAATTTGAGAATTGTAGATAACTAACATCACAATTCTGCGTTAAGATTTGAAGATGAACTATATTTGTCTCAAACGGACAGGTGGTATTCATTTATTTTATGTAATTAGTGGACTTGAATCGGTTAAATTTCACCACGGTAAAAGCTGGGCCGACGAAGAGTGTCCGCCCTTCTATTGTATCTGTCTACATAGACGGCCTCTATGGTACCGAGACCCTGTGGACTTGAGCCGCACCGCCGCTCATATTTTCAGGACGAAAGCCACGCCCTCGTTAAAGCAGTCGATTTTTAAGCGTGAAAATAGCCGGATGTTGCCTCTAACGAGGTCATTTTCCAGTGGTGATATTAATAGCCTATTATACTGCGTGTGTTTTGGTAATAATTGGTATTTGAACACAAACGCCATCCTAGCAAGCGTTGTCCTTCTAGGAACTAAAACGATTGATCAACCACAGGTGGGAACTGAACCTAGCGAATTAAATTAATGTCAAGTGTTGAACTATGAAAGTCCCAAAATACCCTAGTGAAAGAAATTTAAGAACCGGTGTCGCATATATATATGTTACCGAATCTGCTTTCGGTCTATTCCGCTTTGGAATCTGATTTTGACAGTAATTTTTTTAAATATTTTATAATGCAATTTTAATGGGTTATCTTATTAAGAGAGCCTCCTGCTGTCATCCATGACAGATATTATAATTATCGAATAATTACTCCTGTTATCTGAAACACAGATTTGGGAATTTCCTACGTAATTGTACTGCAAGATAGAGTAATTGTGTCCCCAGGTTAGATGTTTTGCTTCCACTAATTTTATCGTAATAAAGCACAGTATCTAAGCTGCCAATTAGCTAAAACAACAAAATCAAAGAACGAATTTATTATTAAGTCCTCAGCCTACAATTTGTACGAGTTATTACAAGTTTCCCCTCGTGTCATTTAAAAAAAAAAAAAAATGTCAATTTTAAATATCGAGAGTCACGTCAGTAAAAACACAGCGGCTAACATTATGGTAAATGGTGGCTTTAGAATCTTGAAGTCCACCTCCTTAAAATATATGAGTTGTTAATATAATCTTTCTTCAAAAATAACCGCAAAAGTCGCGAAAAGATAAGGGTCGCATTTTTTACTCCTGACTAGCGGGTTAGTCCTTAAAGCCGCTGTGTTTGTGAACAGCGGATGTCACTTCTGATATTTAAACGTAATTGTTTTCCGTTAAGCTGAGTTGTAGCGCAATAAAATACTGACATATAGCTTTAACGTTAGATAGGCAAAACCCCGAAAGCGTGTCGAAAAACGCTGATCTTCCTCTATAAACAGCGGTACCGTATGCAAGTTTGTCATTCGCCTTAAGTAAGGTTTCAACCAATAATCAGACTACGAGTGTTCGAAATCGTGTCACATTCACGGCTTTGTGTTCTATTTTGCTGGAACTACAAAGTCCCCGTTGGAGTTTTGAAGAGATTAAATATTTTCATCTTCGCCATAGCTTCGTGCCGAGTGTAGTAAAACATACCTCTATCCCATAAATAAGTACATTTCAGTGGATACAACCTTGTGATATTTGTTTCATATATGACGTGTGTGATACAGCTTTCCGACGCTCCGATTGGTTACATTCTGTTCATTGATACAATTCAACCAATGAAATGCACGACACAAGTCCATGTGTTCAAATGTCTCTGCAATGATTTGTTAATGGGTCAGTAATAATTGTTAGACATTGACTCGAATTAAGACTATTTTATTCTTCTTTTCTATCAGATTTCAGTAAAATAAATATTGCATTTCAACCGGCACTGTTTTTTGTTACGCGGATATGATCACTCTGATGGACGCTTTACATTGACCCAGATGTGTGTGTACCAAAGCGCGCTTCTCGTTTCTCTCTCGACAGCTAAACAAAAATATATATTGTTTTCTGATTAAAATTGCTACCAATGCCATTTATGGGGAAAATAGAATCTCAAATTCGTGACCCAGATACCAAATTTATAACTCGGGTAGTAATTTTCTTCTTTCGAGCCTACCCGAAAAAGGTAGGCTCGAAATAAATAAATTGTACTACCCGAGTTTCATAAATTTGATATCTCCGGGTCAATCATTAGAGATCCTGTATTCATTGAATGCCAACCGATCTCATTGTCATTATGATAAATAAAACTCTTGCAGCATACAGAACTACCTTCAATTACACGCGTGACGTGGAGTTAAGAAATAAACATAAACGGCCGTCGTATTAGGAGGCACTGTTAATTACTTTGAGTCATTGCTCAAATGTTAGACATACATGTACACAACACGTTATATGGCCCGTGGCTTAGTGGTTAGCGAGTGCGCTCACTAATCCTACTTCGTTGTACTGTGCACAGGATCGAGACCGTCTGTCGACCATCAGGTATATGAGTTAGTCACACGATGTGGCTCCGGCAATCGCGGGGGGTGGTTTTTACGAGGTTTCCTCCCGGTTTTCTATCGTAATTATACGAGCAACAGTGTGAAGTGGACAATCCGTCGTCATATAAGTGATCCTTTGAGTATGACGTTAAGCCTCAATCAAACAAACACAGAATATAAGGAAGTGTAAATGGCCCGTCTCTACCCGCGTGTTTTTGGGGGTCTCTTTTAAACGCGTTTTGGGGCAGATAAACA
Source organism: Mopalia vespertina (assembly GCA_030265115.1). Lineage (NCBI taxonomy): Eukaryota > Metazoa > Mollusca > Polyplacophora > Chitonida > Mopaliidae > Mopalia > Mopalia vespertina. The sequence goes on along the minus strand of JAQQZZ010070114.1, from coordinate 19,106 downwards.
AGTAAAGGTATCTCTCTTCCGTGTGTTTCCTTTGTTTGAAGTATATTTTGATGTCATGTTAAGTTTTTGCTTATATTCGATGTAGGTCAAACCGGCTGCAGTTACCGTGTATATATTTTTGTTGTCACTGTCTCGTTTTTCTATGGAAGCTCATAGCGGCTACTCGCCCTGTAATAACACTAGCACTGTAACTCGAGATCAAATATGTAAATCTCATGGCTTTCAAATGTTTTTATACCATCACTATTACTCTCAAGAATATTTATAATATTCAAACTTCGCTGTAAATTATCTTTAAATATTCGATGTGAGCCAGGCATTTTTGGAGTAATTTTATGGAGTTTCTTTAAGTTGTTGAAGCTGCTATTCTGACTCCAGTGTATAGCATGTTATCGGTGCTTACACATACCCACTATGGTCTACAACAGTGAAAGCGGTTTAAACTTTGTCCCGGGTTCTGTTCAAGCGCAATTTAGCTATCGATTACCGAAGCGGAACTTTTATAAAACTGAATGTGCGTTTCCTGAGAGAAGCTCATTGCACAAACCGTGACGGTTGGTTTGATTGGGATTTAACGCCGTTCTTAATGTTATTTTACTCGCATGACGGCGTGCACCATCGACTCCACCGGCAGCAAAGACAAGACTGGACAAATAGAGGGCAATCACAGGACGCAATACATAGACACCACAGACAGATCGGCTTCCTGTCACCCTCAGCCCTGAGAGCACCAGGGCAATCGGAATTTCTCTCCAACCACCCGCTCGGACAAGGTGACAAGTTGTTTTCAGTGAACAGCTTCAATGTCCTCGTGTGTCCTTAAAGTTATTTCAGACATATGACGGCGTGCCAACCCAATAGGTGAAGGAAACCACTCTCGACGCCACTGGCAACAAACAAAGACAGGACTACCACAGGACGTAATACAGATCTGATTCATGTTATCCCTTATAGCTCTGAGAGCACCGGGACAACAGGAAACTCCCTGTCATCTCCTCCTGTTAATTTGAAGAAATATATTAAAGTTAAAATCAGACTTCGAACACTGTGTCAGATTTTGTTGTTGTCAAACAATTGGTGTAAAACGGACAAATGTAAAATATAGATTAGACGCTTCTTATTTGGTTGCGCCATGTAGTTATATACGTCTTTCGTTATTTACTTACGAATGCTTTATTATGAAGTAAATAATACATCAATGTGCTCCGAGGTTAACCTTGTAGCATTCCTCATCCCATTGGTGTTTTAGGCTATGCTTATTTAAAGGGTATTTCACTTATATGACGGCGGTGTATTCCAACAATAATTAATACTAGCACAACCAACATGTGAAGCGTTTCCATAATGTTGGAAAGTGAATTTTTCTCCAGTGTTAAGTAAAGACAACATTGCTACTTTCAAACATACTGCCCTTAGCCAGAGGGACAGACATATTGAGATACATCGTTATATTATTAAACTAGTTTTAAGCATGTACGCTGCATAACATAAAGCAAGAAAATAAGTAATAACATAACACAGGTAATATGAGAAATTATTTCTTCTCTTTGATTGGAAATCGCAGATTTGACATCGATAGCTGTTCTAAACATCGTGGACATAGATACAAATTATTTCAGATTTTGTAAGAATATTTCCTTTGCGTTTCCTGTCACATTTAGGCCATTTCCTTATTGCAATTGGTTCAGGGATTTGAATGAACGTGAAATGAATCCAGAACAGTCTTAAATCGTTTGATGACAAAAGATGTATGGAATAAGACGAAAGATTTTCAAATAAGACAAAACAGCTAGAACAACCGAGAGAAAGTCAGAAGAATCTATTTACATGCTGGGTATAATAACATTTTCACCATTTTTCTCGGAACGCTAATTAGCCGTATCTGAGGATGGATGTTCCGGACTTGGCGTCGCCGGATACTGGGCGCATTTTCCTTCCCATTGACGATAGTCGAGTTTCAATAGCTAGACCACCAAGCGGACGCCAGAAAGCTGCAGATTTCTTAAAAACTCGTCTTGGGATACTTTGATCAGCAAACGAAGATTCAACCTGGGCAAATTTTTGCTGTAAAGAAGAGAGTATTTCTTTGATATCCGATTTGGCCATTCCACGATCGGTAAAAATTTCCGTGAGCATGTCGTCAATGTTAGCACAGCCTAGAAGTAGTTCGGCCTCCTGGCCAGTAGCAACAAGTTCCGGTTTACTCCTGCGCACAAGAGACTGTTTCCAGCTGTCTATATCGGAGTAATCCGCTGGTGCCGGATAGACAAAGTAACACTGCCATACCACCAACAGTACCGTAAACGTAAAGCTTTGCATCATCAGATTCAGTCTTAATCTGTAAATAAACAAATTTAAATATGCATTGTTTAAATATTAACGTTACATTTAAATTATACAGTATTTTCGAAACAAAATTTGACCAAAAAAAAAAAGGGGAAAAAACCCACAGAATTGTGAACGTGTGTTCTCGCCACAGCGTAGCTGAAATACCGCTGAATGTGGCATAAAACAATAATTAATCAATCGATATGCAGGTATTACACTATCGTTAAATTACCAAGTCGCCAACAATACCTGCGGGCTTCCCTACTCTATTCTGCCAACCGGCCTACTACGACACAAACATTTGATCATGGCACTCTATTCATGATTATCCTATAGGTAGTTTACCTGTTTGCGGATCAACCAAACGGTAAATGGAGCTTGCTTTAATCTATATGCACGTACGACTTCAAATTTTTTCGTTTAATTCACAGTAGCTCTGTACGTTCCAAATGGTTGTAAGAGTGAGACGCTACAAGTTACTTTTACATTCATGAAATTTTACACAACACAATTTCGAAAATATCTTGTGCTTTTGAAGAAACAATCTATATTGTTCGTACCCATACTCAAAATCTACTGGCGACTTTTCAAGCTAGGGGTAGAGATAAAACCGAAATGTGGTTGTTGTGTTCCAGGCTCTTTCAAGTGCTTAGTGATTTGTGGCGGCAAAACAAATTTCATAAGAATTGAGTTGACTGTGTCCGATTTGATCACATTTTAATGAAGTATATTTCTTCGTTTAAAATTTTCGATAAACCCATAAACACTAAGTTGGACGGAATCAAAGAACAACAAGAAAGAGAAAAAACCAGAACCGTACTTCGGTAATGTCACTCATGAGTTTGACTGCTAGCAGTCAGTTAATTGAAGTCAATGGCAATAAACAAAAAAGACAGTAACTCAAAGTTTTGATTGGTGATGCCCCTTAGCTCTTAGAACACCACAAAAGTACCATAAACCGATCGTAATATGTGTGAGATAAATGTTTGTTTAATTGGAGGTGAACGACATACACAAGGGTAGTTCACATGTAGGACGACGGATTGTCCCTTTCTCACCATGCCTTGCTTCAATACGGTTAAAAGCAGGGTCATTTTCGTAGTTTTTCCGATCTCCGTTGTTTCCAGGCTGTTATCCGACAACTTTACAAAAGTACTCAAGCACATGTCCCTTAAATTCGTGCAATATATTAGTACAAGTCAAGTATAAGAACAAACATCTTCATGGTAGCAATCAAAGTGGTCATAGAATTTAGGCAGCGCGTATATTTGCTTTATTCATGTGGTCTTTACCAATTTCTGTTGGGATGTCAATCTGAGCATTATATATTTCCATATAGAATAATCTAGCTGATATAGCTAAGTGATAGTGGGCCATGACGTCGTATACAACTGGGGTCCGCGGCCGTGGCTTAGTGGTTAGCGAGTGCGATTACTAATCCTACGCCAATGTACTGTCCACAGGATCAGGCCGACTGTCGACCCTCAGGTATATGAGTGAGTCACACGATGTGGCTCCGGCTATCGCGTGGGTGGTTTTTACTAGGTTTCCTTCCGGTTTTCCACCTTAATTAGGCAAGGCACAGTCTGAAGTGGATAATCCGTCGACATATAAGTGAAATACCCTTGAGTACGACGTTAAACCCCAATCAAACAAACAAACGTGTTACAACTGTCATACACACGATACCTTATTATGTCAAATGTAAAAAGCTATTATTCTATCATGTATTATCTATCTATTTATACATCAGGACACATATATGCTGCTGATCTGTATTTTTGATAACTAAAATACAATAGCGCACCTGTTCAAAACCTATCCCGGATATAGTCCAACCCGATTTAAAATCAAACAAGAACCTGTTTCCATTTACCAAGGGAAATTAAACAAGAGAAATTTATGTGAAACTGGTTTACCTAAAAAATTCACTCCTGTTAAAAAATGACACGTTCTTTAATTATGTTTATATAAAACTAATAACCTGTATCCTTTATATCTTATATTTTTGTTCCATAATCTCATGGGACCATTTTGCACTTATATTTCGACAGTCTTTATCGTTCTTTTGTTTCTTTAATCCCATTCATCAAATATCTTTTTCTATCATAATGATGAAGACAAGGCATCCACTACTTTTTATGAGCAATGTCCTTCTTATACTGTAAATGTAAAATTAATTTCCCTTTATTAGATTTCTTTAGGGAAAAGTAAAACACACCAAGGTTTTATATATGCCAAAACACTATGCCTCATAAGCCATGGAAAATAATTAGGATTTCAACATTTTATGACGGAGCTCATAGAACTAAGTGTATTTGTCAAATATAAAAAGTGAATTCATTAATTAAAGTAAATTTTATTTTCAAAATGTTTTTTTTCTCTTTAAACAGGTGCATAGGGGTATCCTTAAGAACAAAACTACAAAGGTTGATATAGCTCGCTTTTACCGACTTTTGGTTGAAATTATCTAGTATACATGTATTTCATTACTGGTTAACTGGCCTCTAACATTTCTTAAGCTATTCCAAAAGTACAACACATTATAAACCTGTAAACTTCGTGCTCGTTGTCTTTTGTTTTCTCAATGTAGTGCCTCCACCTTCTCGTGGCAAACACCCTCGGTTAAAAGCCAACAGAACACATAGTGCTGGTGGCTCGCCAGAACGAAAAACTTGACATTGATATTTTTAAATTACTAAATATGACATCATTTTTAGATACAAAATGAAATATTTGATATTTTGACCTATTTTATCCAAACCAACATATATAGATAAATATATATTGACACTAATGTATGCTCTTTTCTGTTGATTTGTTTCTATTTTTGATGTTTACTGCCAAGGGTGCAGTCTGATTGAAATTTATCTTTAAATAAAGAACCTTGGATAAAAGAATTTGTATATGTTAACGCCACAGCGTAGCTGAAATATCGCTGAATGTGGCGTAAAAGATCAATCAATCAATCTCAATGTAGTGACTGATGTCCATCATCGTTCAGTCTAGCAAAGAATTATACGCGTGAACTAACCGTAAGTTCCGCATTTAACTTTAAATCAAACAAACAAATAAAGAGCCCAACACAGGTTATCTAGACCGTATGTCAAAGCAGCCAAACAAGACTCGCAGACATATAAACTAAAAATTATTGTATCGTTTATTGAAGCTTATCTGATGTCCTTCAACTGAATTATGATTAACCGAGCTTACGTCCCATGAAACATTTTATCTTGATTGCAAATAAACCTGATATAATATAAACCTCGAAATGTGATATAGTATTAGGAAGCTCACCACAGACATATAAACTAACAATGATAAAGAATTCTTCGAAAGTTAGACTTGAAGAGAAACCATATGGAAGCAGTGATAACTCTGACAAACTTATGGTTTATGGTCTTCGTATTGTCTGCTACTCCTATCTGAGCGTAAGGGTAATATATTTGAACAGTGGAACGAAAGGTCATTTATTTTGATTCATGTTCGATTCTTTTTTTAATGTCGATATTTACGATGTATGTAAACAAGTCCTGTGATATAAGAACATCAATAAATCGAGTGATTGTGTAACGAACTGTGTAAATGTCAAACAATTGATGTATCCATCCTTCTAATCATCAACTGTGTTCACTAGAAAGACCTTGCTCAGATTAAGATGCCCTAGGTCGTCTTGAACGGCTTCTTTTGCTTTATGGTATCTTCATTCCCTCCATGTCATTAATCAATCATTTTTTTCTTAGCCGTTTCGACTATTCCCCTGATACAAATATGAAATTACTTTCCATGTGGTTGTTCTGGTTGAGAATGGCTTATTTATCTATTTAATAAACATTTGATACACAAGTGATGCCTGGATCCTGCATTCGTGTATTTGACGGAACGGTTGTGAAAGAACAACAGCTGTGCCCAGTTTTTCAAACTTTAAACCATTGTTGTTCGACGTCACGTCACAACCAAGTTTTTTTGTGACGTTACGAATTTAAGCCCGACTTATCTTTTGAACAACCCAACCAGGAAGCAACCGACGGACGCCATCGGAAAGATTTCCTTTAATTACCAAAATATGGCAGTCGAAAATATGTACAGCTGTTTGTTGTACAGCAGGCGTGAGATGAGCGTCGTGTTGTAGAGCAGTTATAAGAAAACACATAGCGGGTCAATTGATCACGTTCGAGTGACTTCGAAAGGAAAAAGGCTGACAGGCGAAAAAAAAATATATATATTCAAAATATATATATGCAAATTTTTGTCTCTTCATTTATTCAAAATATATATATATACATATATATATACCATATGCATGAGAATAGGCCAATGCGATTTTTTTGCAAATTTTGCCATCTATTGCATTTTTGACTCGAATCGGTCGATAGTTAAAAGATTTTAGGATTCCTTAGGTTATGAAAGTTTCCGCGATTACATCCAGAGCAATCAGTAGCACGTAGTAGGAGAAAAATGTCTGATTACATCACGAATAGGCCAAATGGCTGCGCTTCTTACTCCAATAGTTCGTTGTGGGCAATATTTTTTTTAACTATTCCTACACATGATGCGTATTTAAAAAAAAAACACAGTGTGCTGTCCAATGAAACAAATCAAAATCGACTACCTATATATATGTCCCACGAATACAAAACAGACTCGTAAAATAGAAGCTTTATCGCCAAAGCCAATTTTATGTCCTTCTCGAGGGGTATGAGTTACAGTGCCTGCTCTAAATGAGGTATTTTGTCTTCATTTTAAATAAAGGCCTTATGAAATAAAGCGACAACCATGTAGATCGGTTTTCATGAAAATCCAATAACCCCAATAAAGTACCCTAAGAACCGTGATTTAATAAGAGCGATAACTCTTGTAAATGTATGGTTTATCGCCTTAACTTGTCCTCATTTTTTGTTGTTTTTTTTTTGTTATAAAGCCTACTGAGTGAAATGTTGTAAATTTTATCTTCTTTCAGCCTTGTTTAATACTCTTATTTATAAAAGTATGATAGTGATTTTAAATGATGGAGCCCTCTGGCTAAGGATAGTTTGTTTGAAGAGTATAAATGCTGTCTTCACTTAGCACTGGAGGAAGAATAACTTTCCAACATTTTGGAAACGCTCCACATCTTGGTTGTGGTAGCGTCAATTTATTGTTGGAATACACCGCCCTCATATAAGTGAAATGACCTTAAGCACGGTGTAAAAGACCAATCAATCAATATAAGTATGTGTTTTGATAGTGATTTTAAATATGGTATAGAGCTTTTAGCTAAACCCATAATTTAATTTGAACATTTACAATTAGTGATTTTTTGTTTGAGTAGAAGAAATATATAATCGGAGAAGAACAGGTTGATCAATCAGACACGCCATTTCTTTGCGGCGTCATACGTTACGATAATATATCTGTTCCTCTTTTCATATGCATTGCATAGGACTCACCTTTCCGGCATACGATACACTTTGTAGTACACTGCATAGCAGCCCTTGGTAATTATGCATATATTATCAGAAATAAAAAACTCGTATCTACTAATAAACTTATTAACTACTTCTCCGCTTTTACAATATTACCAAAACGGGGATCGAAGGTGATTTAAAATAATTGATAGTTTGCATGAGAATTCCAACTTTGTAACACCGCTCCCTTATCCATATCAAATATATAGTAGGAGATGTAAGTTTCTCTAGCCCTCTGGCTATGGGCAGTTTGTTTGAAGAGTAGCAATGCTGTCTTTTCTTAGCACTGGAGGAATATTATGGTGTAAAACACCAATTAATCAATCAATCATTATTAGTTATATACAACCTTGTGTGTTTCAAAATGCATTATTAAACTTTTTAGCAGTCTTGCTCGACTCCCCAAAATATATATGAAGGGGTCTATCTGCTTTTCATAACGAACAAACCTTCAATGGTTTTCTGGCGAGAGTGTTTACAGATGACCTGGCTAAAGCCACTCACGCATGCAGTGCCTAACCATTAGCGCATAAATCGTGGCCAATTTATAGGACGTTTTTGTCCACTGAAAATAATGCAACGTCGGGTATACATGCCTGTAGTGCATCTAAAAACGTTGCTTTGGCCGACAAAATAGTGTTTAATTTCCGCGAAATATTTCAAAGATTCCGGTGCCCAAAGAAAACACGTCTAGAGTACTGGATAATAAAGACGACTACCGATCACTGATATACCCCCAAGGAGGAGAGCTAGGCATGACAATTACAAGCTAGAGCTTCAAGGGCATAATGTGACGGCAAATAAGTCATTGCCCTGCTGCCAATAGATGAGACAAATCTTCCAGATGTTACCATAGGTCCTTCAAAAACGGCAGGGAAGACATCGTCCTTTGATAACATTCGTTCTGAAGCAGTCTGTTTTTTTATCAATCGTAATAATTTTGCGATTGATAGTTATATTGATGTAATTAATAGATAGCTCATATGTTTGTGAAGTCTTGGTGAGACTGGACTCTACTAAAGTCTTGTTTCGGATTAGGTTTTACATAAATATGTGATAATAAGATCGTTGACTAGTGGAGCACCCCGATATTTTGGCTTATACTTAAAGATATCTTTAAAAGTTGACGCTGGGTGGTTCATCCGCATCAATGTGGCTAAAACTGAAATTGGAAGTTATTTGTGTGATGTACCGATTAGTACGTGACAGCAAGTCAAGCATCAGTGCTGGTGTGGATGAGACCCGGCAATGCCATAAAAGAGTCCAATGATTTGGATAGTCGCATGATCACTACCTTTGATCAGCTCATGAAAGTAGTCCCAAAAAAATGGCTTGCATGTATCTTACAGTCGATGTAAGTATTAGGACCGATTATGTGACAGATTGATAAACAGTCTTGAGCACGGAGGTTTATGCAGTTGTGGTTATAAACCCACAAGCATTTTCAAAAGTGTTTGCAATTTAAGCTTTGTTCGTCTTTATGATTGAGGTTAAACGTTGTACTCGAGAGTATTTCATTAATATGACGACGGATTGCCAACTTCACAATGCGCCTCTGTTAATAAATACGGTTGATATCCGAGAGGAAACCTTCTAAAAATCTCCCCCGCAATTGGACATTTAAGACGCTGAAACAATGAATGTACTTACAACAAAAAATGCAATTTAATATTCTTGTTCAAAACCTACAGTAAAATCATCAGAGTATTAATCTCCGATTGAAAATTATTCATAATTAATGGCATGTCATTCGCCAAGTTAGCTTAACGACATAGAGCGACATAAAACAAGTGTACGTTTGCAGGAGTTATCTTTCTTTTTAAAAGGCTTCTCTCCGAGGCTGAGTTCTTCTGAAAGCTTTATTGGTTCAGCTTTATATGCCTGTGTTGGGCTTCAAAATAATATGTCATCCTGCTTTTGCTGTAGTCGATATCATATATGTTTCAGATTAAGATAAAACATCCCAAGCGGCGTCAGCACATCAAAGCAAATAATAGTCGAAACACATAGGATAAACTGATATAGCTCCCTCTAGTAATTTCCACGTTACGTGTTTATGCATTGCGGGAGCATTTGTGGGATTTGTATCTAGAAAGTCAGTATTTATTTATTTTTATTTTTTTTATTGATTGCTCGGGGTTTAATGTCGTACTCAAGGGGATTTCACTTATATCACGAGTTTGTCCGAACCTTACTCCGCTTTAGTTATGTACGATGGAGTAAACCCCGTAAAAACAGCCCTACCCTTAACCGAGTCACCTCGTATGAACGCCTCGTATATCTAGGATCGACTAGTTGACTAGAAACTGTGAATTGTACAGCTAAAGGGGATCAGTAGGGGGGCACACTCAACACTGAGTGACGGCAGTGGGCCCAGCGGTATTGAAACCACAAGTTTATCGGTGATCCCTAACAAAAAGTTGAAGACAGAAAAAATCTCAACTCTATATGCTTTGGGCCCGCGGCCGTAACTAAGTGGTAGCGTTTGCGCTTACTATTCTTACTCCAATTTAACGTTTACGGGATCGAGTCTGTTTGTCGGTCATCAGGTATATGCGTGAGTCACACGATGTGGCTCCGGCAATCGCTGGGGAGGTTTTTACGAGGTTTTCTCACGGTTTTCCACAGTAATGAGGCAAGAAACAGTGTGAAATGAACAATCCGTCGTCATATAAGTGAAATACCCTTGAGTACGACGTTGAACCCCATTCAAACAAACAACAAATCTATATGCTTTGTTTCTTTTAACTTCTTTTAGTTTATTTTCTTCCGAGAAAAAAAAAGACAGGGCCCATTCGCTCACAAAGATTATGTCTCTTGTAATGTTGAAGACAAAAATGAATTGGTAAAATCTGTAAATCAAAAAAGATAAAACAATGAGAAATTAATTCCTGAGGCGTATTTTGAATGTTGGCTTTAACAACTTGGCTTGTCCTTGCTTTATCAACAGTCCAGTGTAAACTCTACAGTTGCTGTAAACTATGCATATCATATGGCAATGACGATTTCTCAAATAATATTGATTGACCACCTTATTGTGGTCTTAAACCTAAACTGACACATTATTCTACTTGAGCGAGCCTTGTATTTAACTTTGCCAAGACCTAGTTTCCGCAAACTCAACAAATATATTATTCACTACAATAACCAACATCGTGACAGTTGGTGTCCGAGGTTTATCAGATAAACGATACTGCTCTTTCCAAACTTAATTAATCTCTTGTTGTTCTGAAGAAAACACATTTGATTGATGGCATTATAAAGACCAGAGTTGAAGAAATAAGTGATGACTTTACCTACATTTTAGTGCAGTCTTTGTCTAGAATTGGTGGTTATATCAGCGACGGCACATTATAGAACATCATAAATCGATAACTATGAAGACTATTTGAAAGTCTGGGAACCATATGAGAATTTTAGCACCTATGTAAGGTAAATCTTTCAATTAATCAACAAGCAATATTAATCATACTTTCTTCTGTCGTTTCTTCACTATATACTTCTGTTCTGTTCTTAGATCCGGACAAATGTATTATAAGTACATTCTTCGAAAAATATGGCTCTAACGGAACCCTTTACGGTTCTTCAGCTGTGGTTCTGGTGGAATCCTTTATGGTTCTGTATGGAACCCTCACAACAACTGTTTCATGAATGTCTCCCTATCTTATTATATCAAAGAACCGTTTTGTCCTTATGGTTCCATTTAGAACCATCCTCTTTTCTAAAGAACCCTCAAAGAACCATTATTTCTAAGACTACTATTTTGCTATTCTGTGTAATATCGATAATAACATTCGTGTGTTAAATTAAAAATTATGTGGAAATAAAATCAAATAGATAATTTTAAAAAATGATCTACCATCGACCTCATATAACCATCTTTATATGTGTTTGGGTTCGCATAAAGTGATGTGATTGATCAACTAGCTGATGCATTCGTTAAAAAAAAGTTTTACAACTTTTGAAATTGCATTCCCAATTATTATTCTTTTTTTTTTTGACAGTTATTATATTGAATAACGGATTGTTACGATACTTACATCGTTAAATATAGAGCCGTTTAAGCGCAGAAACTACAATATCAAGAAATGATTAGCTTTGAAAATTTTGTTTTAATTATTTTGGTAATCGGGCAGAATTCTGTTTAAGTTCTATCACATTTAATTGTACAGTCACAGATATAAAATTAAATAATAATTCTACTTTACCAAAATGATAACAGTTATCGTTACCTCGGTTAGCAGAGAAGTCGATTCCAATTTAAAAACAAAGATGTAAGCTATAAAGAGCGATTAATAACTTTATTGTCTCATCATCCTCTATTCTGCCGATTGATACATTTTTATATATCACGTTTCCTGTCCGGAAAATTAGCATTGCTGTGTAGTTTTATTTTAATAATTGCTAGACAAATCTAGTTTCGCTAAGAGAGAAGTCGGATGTTGATGACAAGAGTTATGTAGCAGTTAAAAACACCGTCAGACAAAGGTTAAGAACAATCTATTTTGATATTACTGGTTATTGATGTAGTGGGTAATTGTAGGAAGCAGTTTTTGTTAGCGTTGACGGCGAGTTCTTTAGCGAAGTGATCACGTCTTTCCGGTGGTCAAATCAGCTAATAGACAAGGCTGTGTCTTGCTTCCTGTTTTCAGAGACTGGTGTGCGAAGTAATCCCCGCTCCTACTTAACGGCTGTTAGAGCGGTCAGTTTCTATTTGTAAGCTTTAATGTTTGTTTTATCCCTTAAGATGAATCGGAATTTCCGTCTGAGACAAAACAGTGTGTATAGAGCAATTAGACTAATGAACTGCTATATACTGGGATGCGAATGGAAAGAAAAGACAGAAACAAAAGACAGAAACGTGTTACACGAGCAAAACACGCACCTGTTTCCCCAGAGTGTGAAGGAGAGAAATTATAAACCAGTAAATTACGGCGTTAAATATTCAAGAACCAGACAGTATAAAAAAAACAGCATACTTTAAAATATTTTAAATGCTATAGGTCGACATTCGTAAGTCTTCAAACAGTATTTAACAAGTGACACGCCCTAAGCAATGTAATGTTTTTAATTTTTTTACTGCTAAAAAGCTCATTTTTTTTACCTTTAGTCTGTATTTCGTGGATAATTATTGTTGGACTAGAAATACATTGGTCTCATTTATAGTCTGTATTTAGTGAATTTATGTGACTGGAAAAAAATTTCTGCTATCTTACAAATATATTAGTCACAGAAAGTATTCAACTGACCTCTGCTTTTTGACAGCGTTAACTGTTGGCTAATGTCAGGATTCTTAACTGCATTTAGTCGTATAATGACTTTGCTATCACAGATTATAGCCGATTAAAACACTAAAATTGGATTCTAGATACTGATGAAACATCGCGTGGCGTGAGCTGATCTTGCATCGCAATTTATTGTGATTTGCTCTATAGCGGTTAAATGTAATCCTTTGTCAGGTGTCGTCACGTGTTAGTTTTTGTTTAACTGGTTGATATGTGTTCAATGCCGTGCTCAACTGTATTTCACTTATCTGAAATCCCCCCCCGTCTAAACGTCAATCAACCCTCTTATAATTATATACTTTACTATGTTAAACTCCTCAGTGATAGTCATAATATATCAATTAATATACTCTTAGTTGTCTTGTGTATTGTCTTGGAATAAGAAATTTACTTTTTTTATCAAACTTTAAGCCATTTTGATATTGAAAAAGAAATGTAAAAGCTTTCTGATAAAATATATTTTGATTAAATTTGAAAGCATGATTTTTTTTTTACGCTAAAAGTAATAACGGTCGAATTTTGTTATATTTCTGAGATTATTCCCCATACAGCTGTTTTACTTTTTATACCGATCCCTGTTCAACCCACCATGACTGTTTCTTTGTATTTTTAATGATTGTTATTGCAGAAATTTGTTTGTTTCGTTTCTCCTGTCTGTTTTTTTATGTCACGATTTATAACTGCGGTGGAGAGGTTAGAAAACTAATCCTATGAATTAATAAAGCAATATTGAAAACATCATGTTGAGTTCTCTCTTGGTTCTAATTCAGAGAGCCGTTTACGCAACTGCAAAGAGTGGGACTTCAAAGCGGGACAAAAAAAGTTGAAGTCCAAACACAGACAATTTACTGTATTGAACTGCATCCCACTCAAATGAAATATGTAGGCACTATAGAAGTAACCGAAGAAAAAAAATCAATACGTTCGCTGACGAGCCGCAGGAGTGAAGGGCCCTCGAAATGTCCGTTTTAGTTCTGATCGTAACAACTGAATCATTAAAGTATAGAAGGCATCTAAAAGCGAGATAAATGGACCCAAACAATAGCAGGAAAGAATACCTTAGGTTGTGTCTTTTAGACTGCTTCACTCAGTTTACATGCAAAGGTGTTTTTGTCAGAAGGGCGTGTAATATTGTATTCAGGAGTATTGTGGATTGCCGGTTTTCTGGAATATAGCTCGTAAAACAGTTATTATTGTTTACATAATCTATCTAGTTAGTGTTCGTCATCATTAGGTATGTTTTCTACCACATGGTATGCATTGAGAATGATTTTATGCTTGGCATAATTAAGAGCTAATTGTTAGAAATTGTTTTACTCGATAACCAGCTTCTCACGGCTTCGCCATAGTATTTTTTGTCTGTCTTCCTCGTTTACCTTTCTTATATTTTATTGTTAACACAGAATGGCTTTCATTTATTTTGCCACCACATCTAAATCGTGTGCTGCTGGAGACAGTCATGCTTGTTACATCAGAAGGTTTTTTCTTCTATCGTCAGGAGTTTCGTTGATTGTGTCAGTCTTAATTGTTTAGTCTGTCTGTATGGATTGTGTCCACACAAGAAATAATATAAATTGAATCAACCAAGACAGTCCGGGCCCATTCAGATTTGACCAGTGGTTGAATATTCTACAAGTAACAAAAATTCTACATACTTTTTATGTATAAATTATTTTGCCCTCTTCCATTCGTGAGTTTAGTCACCCATTCCATAGTAGAAAATATCTACACTACTGGGGGTTTTAATATACAGTGCCTATGGGCTATTATACTGAAACAAACGAATCGTCGTAACCATCGTCACTGGCAAGCAACTATGCCAGTGGTTAAGGTTTACGTAACGGGATCTGACAATTACACCACATCCTCCGTTTGCGAACGTAAAAAATGATGGCTCTATGCTCTGTAGAGAAAGATAAGCAATAAAGACGAACTCTAATCGACTACCAAACGGGTTATATATATTAACGAAAAGCAACACTAACTAACGTTGTCGCAGACCTGAAGTACAGACAACCCTCGGTGTTATTTGATCTGGTTTGCTACCATCATAAAATCACTGTGTTTTATAATCGTATCCCGAGTCGCGGTTTGTTTCAGTGTCATTTAATTAATTGCGTTTTAATACCCCCTTTCGTTTCTCTCTGGTTTGTTACATTCGCCAAATCCTTTTTTATTTTCCCCAGTGTTTCATGGTAGCTGTTGGAAGTGTTATTCATTGTCACGCTAACGCGCTGTCTACCTCATAAACTTTGTCGTTAACACAGAGTTGCCCTCAATTAGTTTGCTACTAAAGGTTGATCGGGTTATTTAGGAGACAGTTCTGGCTTGTTATGGAAGGGCGTTTATCGACTCCCAGATGCGATCTCTTTTTGTAACAAGGATGGCTTTTCGGTAATTGCCAGTGAGGTTAATTGAGCGTCTATTACTTGACATTATGACTTTGGTCTGCCTGTTCTGTTTCGTCTGGAAACATGGCAACATTTTTATTACAAACAATTTCAGAAGAAGGGTAATTATTTCTCAATCTAATTTTCAGTCGTTTTATTGGTATTCAAAACCCCAAACAAGGTTAATCTCTGGGAGGGCTGAGAGGAGGGGGGGGGGGGGGGGGGGAACC
>JAQQZZ010070103.1:0-18246 GCA_030265115.1 Mopalia vespertina | reverse complement strand
CACCACCAAACCCTGACCACTTAATTGTAACCTAACAAGATCCCCTTCAATATTTTAAATCAAGACATTGTAACATAGAATCACCACCAAACCCTGACCACTTAATTGTAACCTAACAAGATCCCCTTCAATATTTTAAATCAAGACATTGTAACATATATGGTGCTAGCGAAGGCCTCCTAATTCAAACATTTATGGGCAAAAACATCATGCTGGGTGATGATTCTTGGCTATTCAGTTGTGTCTGGAACCATCTGGCAGGCATAAGGTTTATATAAATTATATCAACATAAGTTGAGTAAATTAAAAAAAATTCCCCGGGAAAAGTTTATAAAGTTGCCTTTAATGAGAAAACTAAAACTTGGCTTAATAAACAATAGAGGCTCAGAGCAAGAGGAACCACCATCCAACAGCCCGTTAAACAGGCTTCCGTATCCGTGATTGGGAATAAAGATAAAACAGGTCAGCAGACTCCTCAGATGATCTCAATCCATAAAGAATTCAGTCAAAACTCTTGAGGCATTTGACTGGACAAGAGAACAGCCGGTTTGAAGGCTAGAATTTCTGACGCCATGAAGACTCTGGGGAAATCTGGTTCTATTCCCTTCAGCCTTTGAATGCTCTGTTTGCTAGCATAAAAATAGCTGACGGCTGGATAGTGTCAGTTAATATGTCACTTGCTGCTGGAACACTTGTCAAACCATAAGTGACCTAATGACGTATACAACCACAAATCTCCTTAGCTGATGAACGAGCTGCTTCTTTACTACAGATCCAGGAGTTTTCTATAAAGATGATCAACAGAGACATTAATGCATATATGATGCATGACTTTTTAATCAGCGGATATCTCTGAGCGAGCACTAGTTAGATTAATCTCTGGAAATACATACATGTACATGTACTATGTTGCCCATACAACAAACAAGCAGAACAGCAATTCAGTATAGTGATTCCAAATAGGTAGGCATACAATATTCAATGTACATTGGAAATTCAAAACTTAACTGATTAGGGTTTAGCAGAATACTGAAATTTTTTTAATTTATGTTTGTTTGTTTTTTTGAATGGGGTTTAACGTCATACTCAACGGTATTTCACTTATAAGACGACAAATTATCAACTTCCCACTGTTCCTTGCCTAATTACGATGGAAAACTGAAAGGAAACTTCCTAAACACACTAACCACTAACCAACTGGCACTATTTCATTTCTTACCACCATGACAATATGGTCAATTAGACATGACATTAAAAGTATGCTACTTATATGATTTATAGAAATGTAACCTGCCTCGACCATTTTGTTGGTACCTGTACATCACCAGCAGCTTTTACAACACATACACTTATCCTTTTAATTTACATGTATATATGCTTCACAGCACCACACATATGAAACAAAATACATATATATGAATACATTATTCCCAAAAATCAATCTATATCTGATCAGAGGCTAGGATACAATCAAAACGTCAAAACTTATAGTAGTGAATATTGTCAAATAATGAAATGGCAGCTTTCTTGTTTTACAGAAATTGGTTAAATTCAATCCCATCAGGAAGCTATCTTCAAAGTTTGATGATAATCTGTGAATTTATTCTCTACTTATCATGTTCACAACACATACAGGAATGAATATTCTAAAATGATGTAATAGTGGCCATTTTCATTTACGGAATTTGGTGAAATGTAATCCTATCCGCCATCTTAACCAGAAGAAGCTACATACCAAGTTTGAAGTTAATCTGAGAATCTATTCTGTATTTATCGTGTTCACAACATCTACAGGCATGAATATGTTAAAATTATGTAATAATGGCCATTTCGTTTAACGGAATTTGGTGAAATGCAACACCATCCATCATCCTAACAGGAGGAAGCTACATACATGTACCAAGTTTGAAGTTAATCGGTGAATGTCTTTTCAAGTTAGCGTGTTCACAAACATTTATGACGAACTGACGCCAAGTAACATTTCTTAGTCCAGCCCTACTATAGTAATGGCGGACAAAAAAGATCAATAGAGCAAGACATCGTTTTTGGAAAAGTGCTGTCTGGCTTTTAGATTTCAACTTCACAGTACATGTAGTAACTTGTAATGCACTATAAAAGTGTCCAAAAGTCATCAGAAATTTGTGGCCTTTTAAGAATCCGTAGGATTTAATTAAAGGTACATTTTAAGATGCCATTACCAGCTAACGTTAAGAGCTGACTTTAATATCCATTTAACGATCAGGAGAAAGCTATAGTGTACTGTAATTTGTTAAAGTACAGTCACAACAGATTGATAGAGTAGAACATTTCCATTGCTTGACAAAATGATTTATGGCTTAGTCTAATGGTACAAATGGAATTAGTGTTTAAAATTCCTAAAGTCAGGTTAGCAGCAAAATATCTAGTGACCTCTCTTGGGAAGCAGTTGTTTTCTATGGTTGGAATTTTGTAGAATCAGCCATACTATTTGTTTGTTTTGTTTTGAGGATAAAGAAGAGAAGAAGAGTCAGCAAGCTGAATTTAAACTCCAGGCAACTCAAATTACTTCACACATTAATCATAAGGCTAATCAAGTTGTTTACAAAAACAATGTTAAATTTTTTCATCAATCTTCATTCCTCTGTTCATCATGTAAATTAGGATACTATATGCTTTGAATTTCACAGAAAAAAACATCCCAAATCTTTCCACTTTAACGTGAAATGTGTTAATAAAGAAAACACACACAAAAAAAAATTACATTTTGGCTGTTTCAGCACATTTGAATAAAAGTTTATAGTGCACTAATATCCCAAAAAGCAGTTTAGCACAAAAATAAAATAGTTGCAAAAAATAATTCACACCAGCTTGTTCAACACCCTGACAGAATAAAGAGGATTTTTCTTTTTCATTAAAGAAACAAAGGTTTTGAAAATGGTTAACTCTGAAAGCTGATAAAGAAAAGTACAAAATAAAAATTGAGAGGAATCTTTAGTCAGGTGATTTATGGTGATGGAAGAAACACGGTATGAAATTCCACACCAGAATGTGGAAAAACTTGGTACAATGAGCAACAACACAGCAAATTTTGTAAGAAAACTCACAAAAATTAAACCAAAAATGAAAAACCAGAGGTCAGCTATGTTAATTAAGATGAATTACTACAAGAGGGCAAAAAAAATACAAATGTATTGCTTGCATTATTTATATCATCATAATGTAATAATTCTGTGAAAAGACAGAAAAACTTCTCTTTTCTTCAGTAAGGTTATGTAACTTTCTTTTTTGTGAATTTATAGGTATAAAAAGCATTGTATACCAATATCAACAATATTTGCATAATGATCAGATTTACAAGTGCAGTATTGTAATGTTTATTCCCATTTTGCAAACAAGCCTTAATTTAGAAGTGAATGTTAAATTTTACTCTGGCTGCAACCTTATCAAGGTTAAGCACTTTTTTAAAACAGTCCAACCAACCCAATATATAGTACTACCACAAGCACTGTCACGCAGGTCCTCAAAATGGATGTTTTGTTTAAATTTTGTTTGATTGGGGGTTGACATCTTCCTCATGGGTATTTCACTTATATGACAATGGTTTGTTCACTTCACACTGATCCTTGCTGAAATATGGTAGAAATGTTTATTGTTTGATACACATTTTGCAGTGTAATTCAGAAAATGTGGTTTACATGTACCTCATAACTGACAACAAGTGTCTCAATCAGTATTTTGGTGTAACAAAAACTTCCTTTCGGATAAAAGGGTTCCATTAGGTTAAAACTCATATCCCCAATAACTGAACCTTTCTCTTTTCTTGACTTGGTTAAAGATCATATTGAAATCACACTGATTGAAACCCACTTCTTCTCTCTGAAGAGGGAACCAGGCGGAAATGTTTAGACAGAGAATCTTTTTGGATTAAAACTCTTCAAATATTGAATCCACTGGTTTTCAAGCAGGTGCAGGGTGTAAAAAAGACATAATTCCATGTGTATTACAATATGATTAACTATATGACCACCCTAGCACTAGGTTAGCTACTCTCCATATGCAGGAATATCACAATCTTGTACCTATTGTATCTTCTCTCACCTTATAGAATACATGATAAAAGAACACAAAATCAGAATACCTACTGGTTAATTACATATTTAGGGTTATTAAAAGCTGCGCTTAACCGACAAAGCGGAGGATAAAATAAATAAAAGCATCTAACTTTTATTTATAATGCATATGTTATTCAATAATGCAACAATACCTATTTTTGGGTGACCTTTCACACTGACAAAATATAGAGTTACCAATAAAGTTGGCAGATGTGTGCAGTTCATGATGATCTTCAGGGTCTGTTAGACTGAGTATATCGGCCTGTGGAACTACAGGATATTAGCAACATTCTCAGACCCATGGATGATTGCATGCAGCAGTCTTATTATTGTGACAGCCTTGGTGTCTATTTGTGAGGACTCCCAAGTTATTGTAATTTTAGGTTAACTTGTGAAACAGGTCGCAGAGGCATAAAAGGCATAAAAGCTAATTTAAGAAACAGCGCAATAAAACTGGTCTGTCTAGTACTTCAGTTCTGTCTTGGCTCTATATCACTTCTCCTTCATTTAAAGGTCAGAAGAGTTGGTTTCTCTCATTAGAGTTCCCAGTTTAACTGAGTCGGCTTATATTGCGACAGGCAGAGCGATATTGATTTTAGTTCTACCAGACCGACCAGCCAAAGCAAGCAATACATCAAGCTGGCACATGTTAAACTGGCCTTTATTGGAAATTACTGCTACGTGGAACAGCATCTGTCTGACTGACACTGGTTGCTTGTCCTCTGCTACTCAAGACAATTCCACAAACCATCAGAGAAAAAATAAACTGCTTGGATTTCTGTTCTATTTTCAGCTGATCTGAGACTGCATGGAATAAATTGAATAATACACTCTGGATGGAAAATTGTTGAACAATTCTGTATATGGCTATGTGCCATGTTGCTGGAACAATTTACTATTTGTAATGTTTAATTATTAACTATATACCTCTTCCTTTTTTTAGATAACAGAACTGATTGATTAATTGTTGTTTAACACCATTCTCCAGTAGAAAATAGTGATGTTCTCCAAGCCAAACAATTTATACAACCATCAAATCTGAAGTGTTTTGCTTCAATATAAAACGAGTTATAAATCTGAGGATTAGTAACTTCAACCTTGACCTTTGACTATGGTCACTGCAACATAGATTTACTCGACTAACTGCAGTGCTTGATGATTGTATGACTTTGTTGTCCTTCTTGTGACTAAAAGACAGTTTTTACGTAATTTATAATTGTTGTAGTATCAGAGCACAGGAAGATCCACAGCACAGAGACACAAAAACATGTCTGATTGATTATGCCTCCCATCAGAGCACTAGAGCACAGGAAGATCCACAACCAGCATAGAGACACAAAAACATGTCTGACTGATTGTGCCTCCCATCAGAGCACTAGAGCACAGGAAGATCCACAGCACAACCAGCACAGAGACCCAAAAACATGTCTGATTGATTGTGCCTTACATCAAAGCACTAGAGCACAGGAAGATCCACACCACAACCAGCACAGAGACACAAAAACATGTCTGATTGATTGTGCCTTACATCAAAGCACTAGAGCACAGGAAGATCCACAACCAGCATAGAGACACAAAAACATGTCTGACTGATTGTGCCTCCCACTAGAGCACAGGAAGATCCACAACCAACACAGAGACACAAAAACATGTCTGACTGATTGTACCTCCCATCAGAGCACTAGAGCACAGGAAGATCCACAGCACAACCAGCACAGAGACATAAAAAACATGTCTGATTGATTGTGCCTTACATCAAAGAACTAGAGCACAGGAAGATCCACACCACAACCAGCACAGAGACATAAAAAACATGTCTGATTGATTGTGCCTCCCATCAGAGCACCAGGGCACAGGAAGATCTTCACCACAACCAGCACAGAGACACAAACACATGTCTGATTGATTGTGCCTCCCATCAGAGCCCCAGGGCACAGGAAGATCCATACCACTACCAGCACAGAGACACAAAAACATGTGGTAGTGGTTCCGATAGTCCTGTGATGTTTCGATCACAAATTTCAACATGACACATGACATATACCTCAAGCCCTACCTTTTGTAAATGCATGTTCTTTGTAAGAGTTTCCTCGAGCATTCTCTGCAGTTTTCTATTCATTTCTTTTGCCCCCTCATCACCTTTGTTGACAATGTCTAAGACTTTCTTCAGCGTGAGTTTCTGGTCATTATGAGATGAGTGGCGATGTTTGTCTGAAATAAAAAATAAGAAAGTTATTTTACTGAACTAACATGCATATTTGTGAACTACTTGCTACTGCATGCTGTCTGATATTTGTGACAGTAGAAATTGGCTCCCTCACAAATTGACAAAGAAAGGGTTGATATACAGATTGTTTAACCACAGTCTGGTTTGTTTTTTGACATTGCCATAAAATGTTTATCAGATGTTGAATAAACAGAACATTGTATATTAAAAAAAAACCCAGAACATTTACACCGTTTGACCGTACATCTTCACAATACATCACTATCAGATAACACTATAAGGCCGTCCATTGAATTGATTTGTTTCCTGTAACCCGGCCAACCCAACAAATTCAAAGTAGACAAAAAAGGATTAAAGTCATTTTTTTATGGCAGATTTTCATGAAATAGAAAATGGAAAATCTGTCCAGAAAAAAGTAATGATGTTTAATCATTGAATACAATGTCATCATATAACTGAAGTAGCCTGCAGCCCAGCCTAAACAACAAACACAGGGATGTCAATTAAGCAAATAGCAATGAATCATTTCTGTAAAACAATTTACTTCTTTTCTTAAAGGAAGGGAGACTATCCTACCTGATCTGCCATCCATCACATAATGTTCTATAATGGCTGTTTTCTGTAGGAGATCTTCACACATGGCTGAATTACTGGTCTCTAAGTGAAGTACCTAAATCAGAAAATACCATGCGAGTGTCGATCAAACATGTTACAGGTACTGAATGACGTTAGATCTATAGCCGCTAGTTCTCTCACTGTTGATCTTAGGGCCAATCTCATGGAAACATTCAAGCCAACTTAAATGTAAAAATGGCTTTAAGCTGGTTTGATGTTGCGTAGTTAATTCGAGATAACTTCATTGTCTACCTATGTGCTTTGAAACAAGATAGTTTCAACCTATAAGTCGTATATGCCAGATATATTGACAGCCCTAGCCAACAGGTGAGAAAGAATGTGCCAGATATATTGACAGCCCTGGCCAACAGGTGAGAAAGAAACCACTCTAGATATCTCTGACAACTTCAAATGAAAAGATACATCATGAAGACAAATTATCGAAGGCAATGTCAACTGTTTATCGACCACAGTTCTCATAAATGTCTCAGCTATAGATTGATTGATTGGTGTTTTACGCCGTGCTTAAGGGTATTTCATTTATGAAGGCGGTGTTTTCCAACAATAATTGAGACTAGCACAACCACCCGTGCTATAGAAGTTTTGTGACTAAATAAAGCATGGTTATACCTTTTCTTCCAGGTTCCATTTCTCCTGCTGCATACGAGCCATTTTCTGCAGCAAGTCATTATGTTCTCCCTCTAACTCTGCTGCTGTATAGTTCGATTGCTCAGGTGACTAGAACAGTAAGAATATTCATTTTAGTTTTTGGGCGAAATTTATTAAAATCTGATATCAAATACTGCATCAACAAATATAACAATAAAAAACAGGTATCTGCTTCTATATGAATTGCCTTTGTTGACCAAATCTTAGACAATTTCACAAATAATTTATGTTTTGTTTAAATTTATATTGGAGATCTGCTAATTGCTACTTTTTCACAGTATTCACTGAACTTTGCTAATAGAGTTAATTCTATCCACAGATAGATATTTTCTATCATTGTGAATACCTGCAACACAGTGAAACTGACTGAAACTCATTTTTAAGAACATAAATTGGAGACTCGGTTCAAAATTCAAAATATCTGCAACTCGTTGAAACAGAGATTTGCCCAGTTTCATTGAGTAGCAATAGTGTGAAGATCTTGGTAAGTTTCCAACAAAACCCTTTCAGCACGTTCCAATGTTGATCTACACCTATCTTAAACACGACTAAGATTACACGGTGGTAACTGATGTTTAATGTCACAATGTTTAAAATTTTACAATTGATCTTCAGTGAGTTCTAAGCAAAAAATCCATAAATTGTGTGATTAAAAATCCATTTGTGTCTTGATAAAAAGATTTGTTTTAAATTAAATTTAAAAATAATACTGAATACTTTGATTCGAAAAAGGAATAACAAAAGTTGCCAGCAGTGAAGAATGCCTTTACTTCAAGACGCTACATTAAAAAGGACCTGTGTTAATCCTTGTGTACATGAATCATGTGTTCCTACAGTGTACTTGGCAGTAATGAATTTGATCTTTAGCTTTTCACGCTGTTCAATACTGGTGTTTTATCGGTAAAGGTTTACATGTAGGTACCTGTCCACTTGAAGAGTTGTCTTTTCCTAACCCACTAGCTCCAGCACTCCACGATGACACAGAACTGAAAAATTAAAAACACTAATATGAACAAAACATTTTGTCAACTAGTGTGATCTTCTAAAAAAAAACACACCATTTTAAGTAAATATTTATAATCCAAACTATTCTCCACTGATGTTATCAAATAAGTGGGAATTTCTCTCTCTTCAGATTGAAGCCATATAAGTTATGAATCTTACATGGACCTTCCAGAAGTTAGCAATGCTGAATAAAACAAAAACATTTCTCTGTTCATGTGTTAGGAGATGTATACTATAGTGATCAGTGTCTGTGAAGGAAAACGTGCAAATTATCTTCTGTAAGAATATCTCACTTGAATTCACTGATCACAATGACATCAGCTTGTTTGCCAGAACTTTGATACTTTATTCATTGATGTAATTATTTTCTGTAAATACGATTTAACAAGTCTGTGATTGCGTTTTAACCCGTTGATAATAATAATAATAAATAACTTGATGAAATGAAATGAAATAGGACAGACTACACAGTATCTCACCTTCCATCTCCCTGCAGTGGATCAGAAAAGCTTGTGTCTGATTGGTTGAACAGATCTTCCATACCTGTTACACACAAATTGAATCATTGAAGTAAATTTATCTACACTGATAAATAATGATAAAGTAGGATTTCGTAGGGTTTATTGCTATGTTATAATAATAAAGTAGGTTTTATTGCTATTAAATAATGAGAAAGTAGGATTTCGTAGGGAAAATTCCTATGTTATAATAATAAAGTAGTATTTCATAGGTTTTATCGCTTTGTAATAATGAATAAGTAGGATTTTGTAGGTTTTATAAGTTCACACAACATTGGCTGTTTATTTGATGTTTTTTTAAACATAACAGAGATATATATAGTTTTCAAAATAACCCATCACAGTTATTGTAAATACATGTATGTACATGTATGTTCATATAAAATGTCAGATGTTTCTGTAATCACCGGAAGACAAAATCATTTAATTCTTTAATTTGGCTTTGTACTTATTACAAAGCATTTGTTTATTTTGAGTTATACCCAATATTCCTGGTTCCTTTGATATACAGTTTATACCTACTGTTAACAAGTCAATAACATGCCACTGATGACCTCTCTAGCATGTTGTATGTCAAAGACACTACTCACAAAACATTTATTTTTTACACTAGATCTGTCTCACCTCTTTATTACCAGGAAGACTACAAGGCAGTTGAGCTCATACACAACCACATGATCAAGATGATATAGTTATGGGTTGTGCTTTACTTTACCAGGTAATAGACATTTGTTCTTGATGATTTGGCACCTGTCTGTACATCCTGGGGTTAGATTCCACCCTACAGAATTTTCAGAACTAGTCATGTTTGTGTTTAGTAAGGCTAGCTGAAGCCCAAACCACTGCTATATTGCAGTTTAAAATGACCATTTTAAACTGCAAACCAAATTAACAAATACTTACCTTTATTTTTGGAGTCTGATAAAACTTCTTGTAATCTTTCTTGAAGCTTTTCTGCTCGTTTTCTCTCTGAATGCAACTGCCTCTTCAGATCTTTTAACTGTTGGAAAAATATGCCTTATATTTCTCGTTACTGTATAACACTGATGGAATAGCTTTTGTTATCAAGCACTGCACCAGTCAATCATCGACAACATCAGTTTTAATTTCCCGGATGATAAATAAAACATGCTACAGTAAACCTATAGGGTTTCAGAAATAATTCTGATTTTGGCAAAGATAGACGAGTTCTATTCTTGTTTATTATTGTATTCCTGATTTATTTAAAAACAAATTATGATTGATGAGTTGTAAACAAATAAAGGCTGTTAAATTTTGCTTTTTTAGTTTAAAAAGATAAAGCATCACCCATCCTTGATGATATCTGATAATGTTGAATATATTATGATTGCTTAGTATTAAATATTTCTGTGGAAGATACCTATTACAACATTGATGGCAGCATCATCTTATCACAGACTAAAATCATGCATCTGGTAGTTTGTTTGTTTGTTTAATTGGGGATAAACATCGTACTCAAGGGTACATGTATTTCACTTACATGACGACAGATTGTCCACTTCACACTGCTTCATTGCCAAATTACGGTGGAAAACCAAGATCAAACCTCGTAAAAACCACCCCCACAATTGTTGGAGCCACATCGTGTAACTCACTCATATACCTGATAGTCGACAGATGGACTTGATCCAGTGAACGGTAAATAGAATTAGGATTAGTTAGCGCACACTCTACCACTAAGGCACGGCGGCAGTCTTCCATGCATCTGAATATGACCTAATTAATTTATTGAACATAAGTTATAAGTAATTAAAACAAACAGCATATTTAAAGAATATCTATTACTTACCATTGTTACTCCTTTCTTTTCATGGATCTTCTTATCATCAAAATTATCCTTGACCTCCTAGGAAAGAGAAACAGTATTCATTTGACATAGATGTAAGTGTTTTATTGGGGTATTTTGGGGGATCCTAACCTGGTACTGGTATAAGTTAGGCTTTACCTGACAACATCTATTTTGCGTTTCAGTGGTCATCCAGAGAAAGACAGGCATTCACAAGAAGTTTATTTCATAACAGTTAACAGTATTATTTTAACATAGTTTTAAATGTTTTATTGGGGTATTTTGTGGGATCCTACTCTGGTACTGGTATAAGTTAGGCTTTACCTGACAACATATATTTTGTGCTGCCGTTGTCATCAAGAGAGAGACAGGCATTTCACAAAAATTTATTTGATTACACTTTTCTTAGTTAATTTTCTGAAAGGGTAAAATTAACCATACTATTTTGATACATGTACCTATAAATTTGTCACCTTTACAAACAATGGAGGGGCTGTTGATGACTTTTAATATTGCATGTGAGATGATGGGTCTTATTATTTCTGTGTTAAGTTTATCAATAATTTGAACATTTTACCCTTGGCACAATATATTGTACAACACAGTAAATACATGTTAGTTTATAAATCTGTTTCTTCTTACAAAAACTCTTGCACCTTTTGACAAAGGATAAATTAATTATAAACCGTAAACAAATACATAAAACTATTTTATTCATGATGTAAGAATAGCCCAATGAGTGAGGGAGAACACCCTAAACAGCCTGACATCCCTGGCTGAAAACAATGACAAGACAACACAGTACCATCATAAGAAAAAAAGTCAGATGTCACAACAAATCTACTTAATGTTGCCTTTGGAACTAGAGACCTATGAATAATTTTTGTTCCACACGGGTGGCTGAGTGGTCTAGGTGGCCTGTATTTACTGCTGGCAATTTGGTGCATAAACCTGCTGGGCAGGTCTCAAAAAGCATAAACCTGCTGACAGGTCTCAGAATGCATAAACCTGCTGACAGGTCTCAAAATGCATAAACCTGCTGAACAGGCCTCAAAAATAATAAACCTGCTAGGCAGGTCTCAAAAAGCATAAACCTGCTGGGCAGGTCTCAAAAAGCATAAACCTGCTGGGCAGGTCACAAAAAGCATAAACCTGCTAGACAGGCCTCAAAAAGCATAAACCTGCTAGACAGGCCTCAAAAAGCATAAATCTGCTGGACAGGCCTCAAAATACATAAACCTGCTGGATAGGCCTCAAAATACATAAAAACATTTTTTTGTACCAACATATACTATGTACAGGTGCAAACAAATCCTGGGCACACAAAAATTTTAACATTTGATATAAACAATTAGCCACAATATAAGCTACTGTACTGAAATCCCCAGTAATAGTGTGAAGCCATCAGAGACAGACCACTGGACAACGTGTGATCAAAGGACATGGTTAGAAGAACATAAAACAGCTGAGAGGATTTCTATTTCAGTTGAGTGCGATGTTATCCTTGACTTAAGCTAACAGGTCTTACAATTCCTTAGGTAAACATTTACATGGCTATTCAGGTCTCTCTGAAAACTACCATTGTCACAAGTAATTAAATCTGTATTGAATTGTGGCTCTACACCTCGTTTTATTTGCTGATAGCAGGGAAACAGCCAATACGGCTTTGATCCAGGCCAGCGGAAATAGGCTAATCAATGACTGCAGCCAAACACAACCTAGTTTTTTTAAGTAAGGCATGCACACATACAACTCTATGGACTACATTGTAACAGCAATGAAAACATTTAATTAAACTTTAACTGTGATAATTAATAGGGGAATGAGTCTTTGCATTAAATGAAAACCAATATTAAAATGAGATATTTTTTGTTTCATTTGTATTGCATGTCATGATTTATGTATATTTCGCTTATATAAAAACGATGTCATGTTGTTTACACAGCAGGCCAGATACATGTCCATGTAGTGGACACATATAAAATATACATGTACATGTATCAACACCAGGCATGGCACCGGGCACACCCATAATCAGGCCTAATCTGGTAACAATATTTATTACTGTAAGCACGAAATACTTAGAGATTGGCAAAAAAAAAAAAAAAACTCTGTCAAAAGTTCTAATCTACAAGAATGAGAACCATGATTGTGTTGATTAGAAGGTACCTGCTCAAATGAATACATAAACACGTATTAACAACCAATACCGAGGGAGGTTTGTTTTCGCCAGGAACACAGTAATGGTTTTTTCTTTGTATAAATGGGGTTTAACGCCATACATTCATGTAAGGTTAATTCACTCACAGGACGGTATGCCAGCCCAATGGGTGACAGAAACCACCCTTGGCACTACTGGCTTGTTTGTTTGATTGGGGTTTAACATCGTACTTAGGGTTACTGCACTCACAGGACGGCATGTAAGCCATATGGGTGATGGAAACCACCCTTGGCACAGCTGGCTTGTTTGTTTGTTTGATTGGGGTTTAACATCGTACTTAGGGTTAATGCACTCACAGGATGGCATGTAAGACCTATGGGTGATGGAAACAGCTGGCTTGTTTGTTTGTTTGATTGGGGTTTAACGCCCAAACGCTAAGGATAATTCACTCACATGGTGGACTGCCAGCCCAATGGGTGAAGGAAACCACCTTTCATGCCACTGACAACAAACCAGGACAAGACAGGACACATATAGGATATAATACAAAGACATCACAAACAGATCGGCTTCATGTTGCCCTTTAGCTCTGAGAGCACCAGGGTAACAGGAAGCTCCCTTCCAACCCTCCGCTTGATGACACTACTGGCAACAAACAAAGACAAGATAGGTCAAAGAAAAAATTCAATACAGATGCAGATAGCACTCAACCAAAGTACCCTTTCAGGTACCACCCAGTTAAGGTACCCTGTTAGATACCACACAGCCAAAGTACCCTTTCAAATACAACCCAGCCAAAGTACCCTGTAAGAAATCACTGTTAAAACACCCAGACAAAGTACCCTGTCATACATCATCCAGCCAAAGTACCCTGTAAGATGTCAATGCGCCAAAGAACCCTGTCAGATAACACCCAGCCAAAGTACCTTGTTAGGACCACCCAGTCAAATTACCATCTCAGATACCATCCAGCTAAAGTACACTGTGAGACATCAATTGGCCAAAGTACCCTGTCAGATACCACCCAGCCAAAGTACCCTGTCAGATACCACCCAGCCAAAGTACCCTGTCAGATACCACCCAGCCAAAGTACCTCGTTAGATACCACCCAGCCAAAATATCTTGTTAGATACCACCCAGCCAAAGTACCTTGTTAGATACAACCCAGCCAAAGTACCTTGTCAGATACCACCCAGCCAAAGTACCTTGTCAGATACCAACCAGCCAAAGTACCTTGTTAGATACCACCCAGCCAAAGTACCTTGTTAGATACCACCCAGCCAAAGTACCTTGTTAGATACCACCCAGCCAAAATACCTTGTTAGATACCACCCAGCCAAAGTATCCAGTAAGACATCGATCAGTCAAAGAACCCTGTCAGATACCACCCAGTCAAAGTACCTTGTTAGATACCACCCAGCCAAAGTACCTTGTTAGATACCACCCAGCCAAAGTACCCAGTAAGACATTGATCAGCCAAAGAACCCTGTCAGATACCACCCAGTCAAAGTACACTCAACCAAAATACAAAGACACAGCTGTCTATGGTAACAATAAGTACAGGGAGAAGTCATCCACATGTAGCTATAATAGAGTGTGCATCAACAGATCACAGATATTTTCAATTCAATTCCAACCATTTTCAATCTATGTTCTCAAGACCTTTTAGTCGCAGTGTTGTTAAATTGCTTGATACACTTTTTTAAATGACTGTGTGCTTTCTCTCAGCTAAAGTACACACACATATTGATTCAATCTAAGAAACTCTCCAAAGAGTTTTTAAGTCTGTGATGAAAATCTCATTATATAGGACTTTTGCAGCTTAGAAATACAAGTTAAGTAATAAAGATCAAGTGTGCATGTTAAAGCGGTGTAAAATAATGTCTAAATAGAAGGTCTAGGCTGCATTAAAACGTATATTAGTAAAAATGTGCATTACTTAATGGGTTGATTCAATTCATTTTTAATTTTACAGTTGAACTATATCTAGTGTGCAAAGAAATATTGAAAATTGGTTAATTTTGATGAAATCCTGGTCATTTAAATATTTGAATTTATTTAACAGGTATTTCATCCACACTCAAGATTTCATACATGTCCAATGGCCATGAGAGCAATGAAAGTGGTGCAATGGTGAGGTTGGTTGGTTGGTGGGAGGGTTGGTTGTGGTCGGTTGGACGATCGATCGATCAATTGTTGATTAAATGATGTTTCGCATGTTAGAGGTTGTTTGCAGTCCTCAAATTCCATTTAAAACAAAAACGGTTTCAGCTTATTTATATTCAATATTTCCTTCTTCAACTTTGAAAATTTTAAGTTAGTGATACCAATATTTAATGTAAATCTAACATTTTATCCAAAACACAAAGGGTTTTCAAACACTAATAACATGAGACAGATGTCATTAAAGGACACTACCACATTTTAATGGACATATATGTAACTAAACCTTATTTTTTCATGCGAATGATTGTTCAGGTTACGTGGAGGTAACGCAAATGAAAATTCATGCGAACAGTCATGTACATGATGGCCATAGTGAAAACTTGAGCTACATGTAGCTACACCAGGATTCTCATCCGCTGTCAGAAAGAATTGTTATGTTAGACTGACCATAATCAAAGTTTATTTAATTATGAACCATTTTTTGCTTAAATTATTATGATGTTATAATTTGATAAAAAGAAAAAAACTCAATGGTTTTACTAACTTAAAGTGACAAAGAGATCGATAAACTGTGTGAAACAGAAAACCTAGGGCTGTGTAAGCTGTGACTTGGTTGGCTGACTCCGGCTCTACAGCCAATGAAAGGCACTGTTAATCTCAATGGTTTTGTTTAGCTTTACTCAGCTCAGGTTCTTGAAAGTGTTGACAGTTCACAATAAACAACCCTACTGCCTTAATTTGTTTTTACTTTGTAAAAACTTTGCATTAACTGCACCCCATGTGCCTTGCTTTGCCCTGATAATGACCGGATTAACTCTTTGTCTTGATGAAGACACACAGACGGCTTACCACATACTAAGCTATAACAACAACAACACTATATTATGACAGCCGCGTCTTGTTTAACCCACCCGCAGAGTATTCTAAGGTTGGTCTTCTGGTTATTAAGACTTTATATGTGAATGTTGTTTGATTAAAATCGGAAAACAAGGATTGGTGCCAGCTATAACCGTTACATGGTATATCTTGGCACATTATAGTGTAATTACACTGTATAAGTATGTAACCTAAATACGAAAACTATCATTCGCACTAATTTTTTTCACGTAACCGAAGGATAGGTTACGTGGGTTTAATTTCACACAAACAGTGGATCGTTTACGCAAAATTTTGAAAAAATAACGCCTGTAACACTTCACTAATGGGACAATTGAGACACAGGAAACTTGATCTATATATCCACACATAAAATGTACTTTTTCATATTCTTGGTTTGTGATGTTTGTTTGATTAGGGTTTAATATTATCTTAAAAACCACCCCGGATTGCCATTGCCACCTTTTAATGTGAGTTCCTGATATAGCCGAGGTCAAAGAAGTGGCACTAGCCTGTTAGTGGTGCAGTGAAGGAGGATCAGTTACCAGACACGCCAGCCACTGAACCATAAACACAGGTTCTTTGTTACATTGGGGTTTAACATCCTTCTCAAGGGTATTTAATAATAATAATAATAAAACTTTATTAGCGAGGATAACAGTTTACAAAATAAACATTCAGTCAGCACAAAGGCTGATCTACCCTGAGTTCCTCAAAACAAGCAAACAAATAATTATATATACACTGAACATTTATAATAACATTGACAAAAAATGGTATCTTGTAAAAAAAAAAAAAAAATAAATAAATAAATAAATAAATAAATAAATAAATAAATAAATAAATAAATAAATAAATAAATAAATAAATAAATAAAAAAAAAATATAAACTAGTATTGTGTGTTTATATCTGTTATAGATCTGGCTTTGAAAGATGTTAATGATTTCATTTATATGACGACAGATAGTCCACTTCACACTGTTCCTTCCCTTATGATGATGGAAAAACAAGTGGAAACCTCCTAAAAACCACCCCTGTGATTGTCAGAGCAACATCTTGTGACTCACTCATATACATGATGAACAACAGATTGAATCAATCCCGTGAACAGTACATTGGAGTCGGATTAGCAAGTGTACACACTAACCAAGTCTGCAGTTGGTTATCATATGCATATGTTTATTAACAGTTATTGAACATACATCTTTTCACATTAAGTTTTCTATGGAACTATCTCTCCCCAGAGATAACTTAAATGACCATATGTTTGACTAGTGTAAACAGTACGTCAAAAACTTGTTCATACCTGTTTTAGTTTCTTCATCGCATCTTGTTTAGCAGTTATTTCACTTTTCAAATCTTCTACTACTTTTTCATGATCCTGAAAACAACCAATGAAACAGCTTTTAAAGAATAAAACAATCAGATACAAAAAAGTTAAGAAAAAGTATAAAAATATGATGAAACATTTTTGATGTCCTCCACTTCAAATAATCAGAACTTAAAGACATGATATAAACATGATGAGCCTAACAATGTAACAAAACACAACTTCTTCACTCAAGTGATCAATTTAAATCTCTAACCCCTGAGACCTAACTGTTGTTTGTTTGTTTGTCTGTTTGATCGGGGTTTAACACCGTACTTAAGGTTATTTCATTCACATGATGGCATGCCAGCCCAAAGGGTGAAGGAAACCACCCTCAATGCCACTGGCAACAAACAAAGACAAGATGGTATAAATACAGGACAATAACAAGACATTACAGAGACCTCACAAACACTCCGCCTGAGATTGGCTTCCTGTTCCCCTTTACAGACCTACATTTTGGCTTGAATGCTTGTTCAGGTTACATGATGGTTTCACTGTTTCCTTTTCACGTGAATGGCGATCGATCGCATAAGATTAAATCTGTTCACAGATAGATCTATACCAGTGGTCTAAGTTTCAGACTGGACAAAGAATGACTGACAACAGTCTATTCTAACCGAAGTGAAAAATTCTTCAAAGTACCATGAGACTAGTTTACAACTATACGACTGGAATAAAGTAACTGTGCATCATCTGCAGTGATGCCATGTTCTAATGAATGAAGATAAGAACATGATA